>JACXGM010001379.1:0-31732 GCA_016801145.1 Umbra pygmaea
ACACAGACAGACAGAGAGAGAGAGAGACACAGACAGACAGAGAGAGAGAGAGACACAGACAGACAGAGAGAGAGAGAGACACAGACAGACAGAGAGAGACACACAGACAGACAGAGAGAGACACACACACAGACAGAGAGAGAGACACACAGACAGACAGAGAGAGACACACAGACAGACAGAGAGAGACACACAGACAGACAGAGAGAAGAGTCAGAACAGACAAAGAGAATAGTGACAGAAAGAGAAAGCAGCATTAGCAGAGCAGAGCACTGTGTGTGAAGGCAAAAACCTGTGCAGGATATTCTGACTCCTCAGTGAGATGGAGTATCAGAGACAGAGCTGCATTCTGCCATGCTTGCAAATCTGAAGAAGAGGAACCAGCATTCTGTCTGTCATTGCTGGCAATGTTTTCCTTTGCCAATTACCACAGCATCAATTATACCCTATGCAATTAACTCAAAGTAACATTAATTAAACCCTATGCAATTAGGAGTGTCCGCCCCCAAACACTGTCACTGTAGAGCTAATACTGCAGATGACAGAGTGGTATAATTAACTCCACTCACATATTCAAACATGCATCAGTCTCTGCAAAGAATAATTTCCCTGGCTTTCATTTCAAAATGTCACATTCCCCTTTTATATTTTAAAGAACATCAGCAAAATGCCTCTGATAAGAACTAGTCAGTCTCAGTTCCATGATTTCAGTTTAATGTCCCCACTAAGGAAGAGAAGGTGAGCTGCCAGCTGACACCTGATGGCAGCATTGTGAGAATTCATTCTTCACAGCTGCCAAGAGTTTATCCTCATTGATTTACGGCAAGTGGAACAGCAGCACCTTTCAATTTCCTGATTAAGAGGCGGGACCCAACAGTGCTTCCCTGTTTTACTACCGTCAAAGATTATCCATTTTATTGACAAGACATGGGACAAACTGCTTTAACAATTGTAATACTGTACATGTTCTCAAAGGTGGATGTCAGGTGGGACCATGCAGCCAATCAGAGGGCAGAAACATGTGACCAAATGGAAGGTAGATCTCCAGTAAATGGGTAAACTATAACCAATAAGAAAGTAGCTCTCCAGTAAGTGGGTAAACCATAACCAGCCGCGGTCGGTGGATCTTAATTGGGGAGGACGGGCTCGTATTACGCTCGGAACCGGAGTGAATGGAATGGTGCGCAACAAACAAAACCAATAGTTTTTTTGATTTGCACACATTCCATTCACTCCGGTTCTGAGCGTAATACGAGCCCGTCTTCCCCAATTAAGATCCACCGACCGCGGCTGACCATAACCAATAAGAAAGTAGCTCTCCAGTAAGTGGGTAAACCATAACCAATAAGAAGGTAGCGCTCCAGTAACAGGTTTGGAGTCCCCTGCCCCTAGACTGTGGAACCAGCAAGTTTTTTAGACAACATGTGGCATCATGACAGAAGCTGCCTCGCGTTCAGAACAGATGCAAGACACAGCAGCCTACAGAGAACAGCAGAGGGCCACGACACACACACTGATAAACCGAGCCAAGCAGACTGCAGATACCCATGTGGAAGGAAATACAAGCAGCAAGCTGAGGGTACAGGTGAGACACAGTAGAGCACATCTAGAGATAAACATGTAGGCACCTTAGAACTAATATAGTTGGGCAGCAGTATTGAATGCAATTAGAACAGAAAAACACCTTTTTTATCATTTGGGTGGAGTCTAATACCAAAGCGTTCAGGCAAACAGCATTTAAACCACTCCCCTCAGGGAACCAGGTAGTTTGAAGGTTGATTTGCGGACTGTTGTTATCAGACACTACACAATTGTTGACAAAAATACAATTTTCTTTACTGTTTTAGTTATTAATAACAAAGTTCATAAATGTAATAAGGAACCTCTAGGGATCCTGGAAAATGGCCAATATACCACAGCTAAAGCCCAAATCACACAGAATCCGTCATTGCATATGCGTAACAACGGAAGTCCAGTCATTTCAAATGAAGGAGTCCGCTAGTGATGCAAAGACGCATAGCGGAATGCGTTGGATTGCGGCTGCGGTGCGTTCGGGTGTTGCATGCATTGGATTTTTCCTACTCATGCGCTAAAACCAATGCGTTAATCAAACCGGATGTTGTGTCTAGCTAACACTTGCTAGCTTTTCAAAACGGTGACAAATTTGGTATAGCCAACACTTATAGTTACTGACCTGCTAATTCAATGTCTTTCGAATTCCTCTTCCAAGCATATTGTTTTTGATTGATGTCTCTGTAGACATCTGCTGTTATATAGAAAATGGCAGGATACCCGGCAACCACGCTTATAAGTTTCTCCTCCATTTTTACATGCGCTGTGAAACACTAGACAATGCGTAAATGAGGCAAAGGGCTTTGCATCAAAACTATGCATATGCAACGCAACTAGCGGATTCGGTGTGATTTGGGCATCAGGGATGAATCAGGGTACTCTGCATTGTGTCGTGCCTACGAACATCCCTTAGCTGTGGTATATTATACCACACCCCTAGTGCCTTATTGCATAAGAGACAGAAAGTGCAGTGTGGCCCCTGCATGCACATACTGGCTAAAATCTTTACATCTGAATCGCATAGATACATTCAATCACAGAAGCGTCGATGAGGTCAGAAGTTTACCAAAAATCTGTTTTTCTTGCTTGTGGATCTCAAGATGCCACCCATAGAGCTGTGTCCATCCTACAGCCCCCTTTACAACCAAGATCAAGTACTTCTGGGAGATCATAGACTGTTGGCCACTGACACAGATCATAGAGGAGGGAAGTAAGATGACTGACCTGGAAGAATCCGGGGGGCATGGGTCCACCAGGCATCCCCTCCCCTGGAGGCATCCCCCCCATTACGGGGCTGGGGGCTGCAGCCGCACTCTAAACACAACGACACCAGAGTTAGGAGGGTCCAGGCCGTGGTGAATTAAGCTGGTTCTGATGCATTGTTTTTTCAAACGGCTGACAAAAGTTGACACTATAACTGGTTTGAGCATTTCTATAACACTGACAAGTAATAACATGAAAATGAATGGCATCACAGGGGAAACCTGATGACAGCAGCTCAGACATTAGATAGGAGGAACAAAGCATGTGCACATCCTCAAGCGGTTAACAAAGGTGGAATAGAAGTGCACACATTTACCCCCCCCCCCCCATTTTCCTCCCTTCCCAATTCCCACTAACCCTGCCTTGTCGGCAGCTCTGCAACTACTTGGGACAGATCTGTTGGATAGCGAGGGGCGCGCTGTTCATCCAATTTACAGGCGCCCGATCTGCACACAAGGAGTCGCTGGAGAGAGACGTTGCAGGATAGATATTCTGATTCATCTAACCCTGATCCCGGGCAGCGCTATGCCAATTTGAGCCCCCTCATGAACAAGTTCCGGGGAATGTCAGAATACATTGACAGGCTCGAACCACTGACTATCATGGGATAGACTGTCCTGCAATGCAGCGACTTAGCCCACTACGCCGCGCAGACCCCCAGAAGTGCACAAATCTAGCTGCAAAATGTGCTGATCCAGCAGGGAACCCGCAGGTATGATAACAATCTGTGGGAGACACTGACTCCCAGCAAAGTGCTCAGACACAGCAGGATCCTACAACCAGGCCACTTCCTGTCTCCATCACAGCCATAATTCACTAATGTAACATCTGCTTGGTCACACGCTCCTAATTGATCATTTTCTCCCTCTCTTGTTTAGCAGGACCATTTGTGCCTAATGCCTACAATACACACTACTATTGGTCTCTGGTATGAAATGCTAGCCTATATGACATAGGAGGCTTGTGTGATCAAAGTAAACAGGGCAAGACTGCACTAGAGCTAGACAGCTAAAATCCACAACACCAAAAATTGCCAGAATTGACGCAATAACTATTAATGGAATAATACATACAGTTGCAATCAAACTGATTCAACCCCCATTGCAAATCAGGTATATTGTAAAAATGTACAGACTGTCAGTTGTTTGCAATGAACAAATCAAACAGAAGCAATTGAAATAGCTCACCACAAGGAATGCTTCACGTGGTTTCCCCAAATTCAACTGTACATGCAACTGATAATGACTTCTCCAGTCTCAAAATTTTTCAACCCCTTAATGGCAAGCATCTTTAGTACTTATTAGAGCACCCTTTTTTCTGTTATGACCTGCTGCAAAAGAGATGCATAGCCAGACACCAGCCTCTGACAGCGTTCCTGAGGAATCTTAGACTATTTAGCCTATTCCTCATGAGCAATGGCCTCCAGTTGAGTAATATTCTTGTGTTTGCATGTTGCAAGTGCCTTCTTCAAATCCCACCAGAGATTTTCTATGAGGTTCAAGTCAAGTGACTGTGATAGCCACTGTTGCATCCAGGACTTTTGC
The DNA here is from genome assembly GCA_016801145.1 of Umbra pygmaea. NCBI lineage: Eukaryota > Metazoa > Chordata > Actinopteri > Esociformes > Umbridae > Umbra > Umbra pygmaea. The sequence goes on from JACXGM010001379.1 coordinate 4,380, forward strand.
AACAAAGGCTTGGTGGACTTTGAGGTATGCTTGGGATCATTGTCTTGTTGGAAGGTCCAATGACACCCAATCTTCAGCTTCCTGACAGACAACATTTTATTTTCTCATCGGATTTCCTGATACTTCAATGAATCCATCTTGCCTTCCACATGCTACAGGCTTCCTGTGCCAGAGGATGCAAAGCAGACCCAGAGCATTACCGAGCCACCACCATGCTTGACTGTGGGAAGAGTGTTCTTTTCCTTCTTCCTCCGCTGATCCATCATCCCAAAAAGTACCAGTTCTTTCATTGCGCCACAGAACAGAATCCCTAAAACTCTGTGGCTTCTTTATATGATTTTTAGCATATTGGAGCAGACCTTTCTTGTGCGTTTGGGTCAGTAGTGGTGTATGTCCTGGATATCTGGCATGGAAACCTTCTCACAGACTTCTAGACTCTAAAGTTCTAGAGCTTCACAGCCAACAATCATAGATGTAACTAAAACCCTGGCAGTCCCAGGCAATACAGAGGGACTCACTGCACCCTTCACTAATTATGCTAAAGCCAGGCCCTGTAGGGTCACTGTGAAATACCACAGCAGGAGGAGAAGTGAGGCAGGAAGAAGCCAACCAGGTATGACCAAGCCCATCCCCACAGTAACTGAAACACACATTAGAGAAGGACACACTAGAGAAGGACTATACACAGAACAAAAAAGTCAAGATAACAGAAGTACTCATTGAAGAGGAAGGTTTTCAGACATCTCCTGAGGATGAGTTGAGACTAGGAATGCTCATATTGACCTTTTAACCGTTAACCAAAAGTAAAACATTTGACCGATTAATACTACCAGTTAAACAGTTTAGACGTTTTTTTATTTTTTACATACCGGTTTATATAGCCTATATTTGTTAAATCACGTGGCATGTTGACACGCGCAACCAGAGCCTGACGCTTCGTTTTGAAAGGTGGGGAGATATAGGTAATGAGGAGCGAAATATACCGGCTGTTTTGCGTCTGCAACGTTTTCTTCATTTAAAATGACAACCCTTGGACATTTATGATGACTGTGATATTAACTTGAGCTTTCATCTTTTCATGTACAGAAATGTATAACGCTATAGTATTGGGAAGAATATATTATTTTATCGGCTATAATTCATCACGCTCCTGATGCATTATAGCCGACAAAATAATGTTACCTTAAAAATAACACACATAGTGATTGACAACATGCACTTTATTTTCAGAGAGGACCGTAATGGTAATTTCAATGGAATGGGTGTGCTCGGCAGATATTGTAAAATTAGTAACATAACGCATAGCAAGCGTTATGTGAGCGCTATGTGAGCAGGTCCAAGGCTCCCAGATGCTTCGGTACAAGAGGCAGATGTCACAGACCATGCTGCCTGGGGCTGGGGTGGGGGGTTCTGAGGGGCCCACCTCTAAACCTCCCATGGGGTGTCAGGGGCTTCTTTATGGCAGGCTAGACCCACCCCCTGTATGTAGCTAGAGGGAGGTAAAGGCAGTCCTTGTTTCATACTGGAGACACTGTTGTTGTGCTGTCTGACAAAAACAAAGTTGTTTTAAGTAGCGAGAAATGAAGGAGTCCGGGAAAGCAAGAACCTGCACCACCCGACAACTGTGTGCAGGCCAGATTGAAAATGTACTAATAGTCTGCAAAGAGTACTGATCTGGGGTCCGTAGCCTTTTAGAGCTCTATGAATAAGACTACATGGATGTGATGCTGATCTCACATCCTTAATCCTACTGTCAGATGTTTGGTACATATACTTTCTGGCATTACGCTCTCAATTCAACAAGGAAAACCAAAGCTATACAAGTGAGCCCAGCCCAAAACAAATCACAGCATAGGGAGAGTTAGCGATCAGCAAGTAAGCTCAAGCCATACAATTAGTAAATGTACAATAACCCAGCAACAATAAAAAGTTATTTTTTTCACAAGCACAGCCTCCTCCCAGTCCTTGATGGTTACAGGGCACTAGGACCCAGGGAGAAGGCCTTAGCAGTCCTCTACCACCCCCCGTCCTCCTCCACACACCCGTGCAACCCCCCCTGCCCGATTCCCACTGCTTCTCCCTTGGTTGTCGGGCATATGCCACGGTGGCCACTCCCCCTCTCCAATCTGTCCCTGACAGCCATCAATCACAGGCTGACGCCATAGCGACGGGACCCCCGAGGGAGCATTCGTCAGACCCAGCGTGAATACGCCAGGGAAGGAGGGTCTGCGCTTTACGAGCCGTGATGCAGCACTACGTTTCTGCCGCCTGCAGCTCAGACAGACTGCCACCTCCCCCACCCACACATCCACCAAGCGAGACAAAGACAAAGCCCTGGGACTTCTGGCCGTGTAGGAGAGAAAACAGGCCAGGAAGAGAAAAACGGGGGAGAAATAGAGACAGACAGAAAAGCAGGGAGACAGAGGCACAGATAGACAAGACAGAACGGCAGGCAAAGCAGAGACAGAAAAAGACAGTGACAGAGGAGAACGCTTCAGAGGAAGCCGAGCCCACGTAAAACAGCACTGATTCTAGAGTCCATGTACTGTGCTGAACACATGAAGAACCAGCCATCCTAATCCTGTTGAACAGTTTAATTGGCATTTCAACACATGCCAAACAAGCCCAGTTTGCATGCACACACTAACCCTGTCCCACAATCACAAAATCTCTCTGTGGCAAAATGCTGGAGCAGTCTGGCTAGCTAGCTAGCTTAGGAGAGAAAGAGCCCCATGAAAGGAACAGTAGAGGCGGCCCTGCTCTGTGCCTCCTCCTCTTCGCTCCCAGGTCACCTGCCAGATCAGAAGGGCTGTTGTTGCCGTGACAACCCTATCTGGCAAGTGCAAGGCCCAACATCCACATTTTAACCCCTTCCTGGGACTTCAACCAACCCCACAGTATATTGGTGGATCAAAATAAACTACAGCGGACTACGTCTTGGCCCCCCTCCCGTTCCTGCACACTGGTCAGGCAGCTGGGGAATGCTCAGAGCAAACCTTTCACCACAACCTTCCATCCAGGCTCCGTATTGTAGAGCAGAGGAAGAAACAGACCCATAAACACCTTCAAATCATCACACAAATCTAAAAGCACTGGATCGGAGACAGGATTAGTGTGATTACACATGTTTTAGCACAGCAGTCGTTTTCAGGACGTGGGAGCGACAGTCAGGATGAAGCAGTTCTTGATGTACCCAACAGGGTTTTCTAACTGTCCTAGCATGGAGTGTCCTGACCAGCTGTTCTAAAAGATAGGCCTGATAATGGGAGGCTGAAACCATATCCCAGAGTGCACACTGTAGTGTTCTGAATATGCAAAGGCACACTATGCAAATGGCCAAGTGCCACGTTTCATGTTAAGCCCTAAGTGCTAAATGAATTTTACCACCACCCTGCAGGGGAAAAATTAAAGGAGAGACAACAACTGAAAGCAATTACTTGTAGTTATGTCTCCTTAGATCTCGGTACATGTAACAGAAGTAAATAAAAGAACGCTTCTTATTAGCCAGGTCAATGTAAAGCCACCTTGGTTCAGCTGGTTGGGGGCCAAAGATCAAAAGCATGAGGCCATTCCTCACGTCTGGCAGTGTGAGATGAGGTAGGCAGGGTGATGGGCCTGGAACAGTGGAGGGTTGTGGGTGGGCTGTAGGTGGGAAGGCCTACGTCATTGACAGCTCTGCCTTAGAACATGCTGACATCAGCAGCGTTTTCCCTTGAAGCCTTTAAGCTCTTCCACGGTCTGAGCACAATCATTACGGCAACCGACAGAGCGAGAGGGCAGGTTGAGGAAGGACGCTGCCGAGACGACCCTGCCAAACTCCACTGCTCACACAGGCCTGAAACGTTTCGCAGACCCACTGATCCCTCCATAGAGTGAAAAGCCTATTAAACAGCCACACTTCCCATCCTCCTGATTTAAACACTGCATACAGCAACACTCAACATACGCTGAATGGAGCCAGAAGAACACCTCATCTATGCCAGTCAAGCCTATACCTCTGTTGCCTATGTGGTCTCAAAGTAACTTTACACAGTCTGACTGTACACATTGCAAAGACTTCAGTGATGCAATACTGTTATGATGCCAATACAGTCGTGCTCATCAGTTTACATACCCCGTCAGAATGTGTAAGATAGGTACTATTGTTTAAAAGAAACTGAGTGATCAGGCAACACATTTATATGCAATGGGAATTCAATTTAACAATGAGGCATCACCGAATAGAACAATCAACAAACTATATCAATAAAACAAATAATGAGATGATCCCATTCAAAAGTTTGCATACGCTTAGTTCTTAATAGTGTGTATTGCCTCCGTTAGCATCAATTACATCTTGCAGTCTTTTTTGATAGTTGTGGATAAGACCCTTTCTTTTCTCAGGTGGTAAAGCTGCCAATTCGACTTGGCAAAAAGCCTCCAGGTCCTGTATATTCTTGGGATGTCTGTCATGAAGTGCGCAATTCAGATCTCCACAAAGTGGCTCAATGATATTGAGGTCAGGAGACTGATGGCCACTCCAGAACTTACACCTTTTCTGCTGTAGCCACTGAAGGGTCAAGTTGGCCTTTTGTTTTGGATCATTGTCATGTTGGAAAGTCCAAGTGTGTCCCATGCGCAGCTTCCGGGCGGTTGAATGCAAATTGTCTTCAAATATTTTCTGATAACATGCTGCATTCATCTTGCCATCAATTTTGACTATAATCCCTGTGCAGCTGAAGCTCGCACAACCCCAACATATCAGAGTCACCTCCATGCTTCACAGTAGGGATGGTGTACTTATAAGCCTTGTTGACTCCTCTCCAAACAAAGCGTTTATGGTTGTGACAATAAAGTTAAACTTTGGGGGGTCTGCATGGCGTAGTGTGCTAAGTCACTGCATTGCAACAGTCTACATCATGATAGTCACTGGGTCAAGCCTGACAATAGCTTCTCAGACTTTGCCCGGACCCACAGCATGAAGAATCGTAAATTGGGATAGCACTGTCTGGTATTTGGGATAAATAAGTTGGGTTATCGACCTTGCCACATCGCTCTACAGAAAGTTGTGTGCAGATCCGGCACCTGTAAGTTCAACTGCAGAAGTATAAATGTTGAGCATAATCATCCCGTGCATTATCTGACTAAAGGCTTCTGTGTTGGATAAGCAGTTAGAAAAAAATAATAATAATCGGCCGGCTCGGCGACATGTGTTTTGATGGACCATGTGACTGCCCGTCACTGTCCTACATCTGTCCAAAAAGTTGCAGAGCTGCCGATAAGGCATGGTTAGTTAGAATTGGACAAGACTAATGGGGAGGGGGGAAATGTAGAAAAACTACAAAAAGAGAAAGGTTCAATCTTGGTCTTATCACTCCAAGTGACTTTGTTTCATCAGTTCAGGCTTGTCTAGGTGCTATTTGGCATATAATAAGCAGGCGGATTTGTGGCATTGGCGCAATACAAGCTTTTTCCTGGCAACTCGACCGTGCAGCCCATTTTGGTTGAAGTACCTCCTTATTCAGAATCAGAAATAGCTTTATTCCCAAGTGCCAATCTTGAAACATCCACACCACTTTCTTGCAGAGGATCCTGTATTTCAGATCAATTTGCTTACTTGCAGAGGATCCTGTATTTCAGATCAATTTGCTTTCTTGCAGAGGATCCTGTATTTCAGATCAATTTGCTTACTTGCAGAGGATCCTGTATTTCAGATCAATTTGCTTTCTTGCAGAGGATCCTGTATTTCAGATCAATTTGCTTTCTTGCAGAGGATCCTGTATTTCAGATCAATTTGCTTTCTTGCAGAGGATCCTGTATTTCAGATCAATTTGCTTTCTTGCAGAGGATCCTGTATTTCAGATTAATTTGCTTGTGGGTTTTTTGCATCCTGACCAATTGTCCTGGTAGTTGTGGCTGAAATCTTCATTGGTCTACCTGACTGTGGGCTTGGTATCAACAGAACCCTGGATTTTTCACTTCTTTATCAGATTTTAGAGTACTAATTAGCCTTTTCATATAGATATTCTCTCATGCAATGTTTCAAATGTCTTCCTTCTTTGACGCTTGCTCATTAAATTTCAGCCAGTCGGATGCGGTTGAATAAAACACGCAATGATTGTCCAGCTATTAGCCATCAGACAATTTGAATATCGATGTGGTAGTTATGTCAATGGATTAAATCCAACGTTTATATACGCATACTTTAGTCAACTTTATTGATTAATTATTAACAGTGAATGAGCACCTGCACTGTGTAAACAAGATCTGAAGGCAGAATGCAATGGATAACATTAGCCATCTCATAATCTGAAAGAGCAACCCTATGTTTGAGAATATACTGTAAGGTAAAAACATGGGGTCACAACAATTTCATGGCAAAAAACAACAATTTACCAATTGCAGATTAATTTGTTTAGCTCAATCTCTGTACTTTATAAATGACATGTTCTTTCAATTTTTTTACTTGTCCCAGACAAGCGTTAATGTTAATCCCTGGATTGATGTATTTAGATGTATACAGAAACTGATTTAAAGAAGTGCAAATTAAACAACTCAAGTGTTTCTCTGGCAACCGCACAGATGCTGGCTTGTAACTACTGACTGCATTTAAGACAAACAGTACAGTAGGCAATAAGTTGGTGTCTGATGTTCACAGGGTCATGTCTGTATCAACCCAAAATGTAGAACTCATAAACAAAATCATTTAAAGCAGACTTATAATCATGTGCCATTTTATTCAAAAGTGTTCAGACCTTGTTATAAATTATGTAAATGATTAGCTTAATAGGAACTACTTGTTTTGTGGCATACTAACAAGGAAACAGTAAGAAGAGTGGTGGGGATACGTTAATGTTAGATGATAACCACACGCCTCAACCATTTTCTTTTTCTAAAAATAACCACTTTAAGCGCATTAACACACTCCGGTCTATCGAGTGTTGATGCTTACCTATTGACATGGAGAAGAACCTATGAATGTGAAATACTGGAGTAGAAGTGCAGGTCCTGCCTACTAAGTTCTCCCTAAAAAGGAGAAAATTTACCACTAAAATTATTTCACAATATTGTGGAAATTACAACAGAAACATTCACTAAGAAGTTTGCTTTCCAGCACTAGAGAATAAAAGTACTCAGATCAAATACATTTTATAGAGTTAGACTAAGGTACATCTGAGTGCTCAGTCAACCCAGGTTAGGTTGTGGCTAATCCCTGAAACCTCTGGTAATATGTTCAGTTGCTTTACTTTACTTGTGTGCACATGTGCTATGCACATTGCTATATCTGACCTGCCTTGAACAGTGCCAAAAGGAACTTCAAAGCCTAAGCTAACCGCCTTTCACTTTTTATTAATGGCTGTGTTCCGTCTCCATGTTTAAGCATGTGACACAATTCACCCAATCGTGATTTGACCAAATAATAAACAACAACAAAAAAAAAAATAATAATAATGTGTGTTTTTGTATTATTATTATTATTATTTCACTTTCTTGAGCCACTGCTGGCCATGTAACACAGGCGCCATGTAACACAGGCGCCATGTAACACAGGCGCCATGTAACACAGGCGCCATGTAACACAGGCGCCACATGGGAGATTGTGTTGAGGCACATCAACATGCCCTCTCCCGAAGTTAAGGAATTTTTTTAACCATTGTTTAAAAAGGCAAGTTGACCAACAAACAATTCTTCTTTAAAGCAAAGACCTAGGGTAGTGTAAAGGGGGGGAGCAGGAGCAATTGAGGCTTTTTACACTATGATAGATACCAATAGATTTCAGCAACATTTTCTGAATCCGCTCAAGCTGACGTCGGGTCGAGACATTTGTAGTGTGTAAACTTGCGGGTCTCTCTCGAATTCCACACAACCTCTGGAGGTAGGGCACGAGAAAAAATCTAAAGATCCCACCTGGGGTTTTGCTAACAGCCCAGGAGAAATGTGTATTGCAGGGGGAATTCCTCACTGTAAGTCAATGGGCAGGACTGATTTCTGAGCGAAGTGCTCAGGCTCCCAGCTCAAAATGTATAGAATGACACGCCCACAAATGCTCAATTACAGTCTGGAGACATGATAGTGTAAAGACAAACAGTATGGAAATTAGCTTGAGCGGATTTGTAAATGTTGCTGAAAGCAATCAGTATCTATCGTAGTGTAAAAACCCTCTAAGGCTGACTAACTCACAAACAGAACAACAGGTCAGAGATTTGAGTCAGGACTCTTACAGACACCAGTCAGATGCCCAAACCACTAGGCCACCATGCCGCTCGAAATCTGGGTGCCCACTCAATATAGGTTACGTTGAGATACATCTACTTTAATGTACACAACGGGAAACCAGGATTTGTGTTCATACATGCCTGAGTGCTGATTTTACATCTAAGTCACTTATCCAGAGTGACCTACAGTAAGTCATTACAGGGACATACCTGGAGCAACTTAGGGTAAAGTTCCTTAGCTCAAGAGCACAACAACATTTGGCCCACATGGGAATCGAACAGTCTACATTCCGAGTTCACGCCGGAGTCCCTAACCCCTGAGCCAAGTAAAGATAAACCTAAAATCACAGATCTTCCCTTAAGAGGGGAACAACAGCATCATGTGTACCAGTGCATCTGAACAAGAGGAATTACTCACATAATCATGGAAGGCCTTCGCTTCACTGGAATGGTCACATGTCTCTCTCCTCTCCGGTGCTGCACAATACAGATCCCAGAATACACTGCAGACAACACAGTAGGGTCATGAAGTAACAGAATAGTGAAGGCCTGTGATATTATATGGAGTACTGTAACCCTACATGCTGGTTTACACTTCTAACAGTGTCTGTAGAGGATTAGAACACAACAAACTCAATCGTCAACTACATTCCAACACTTACCACCACCATGAGTGCAGGAACCCAGGGGGTTCCCCGAGAGTGATATTCTTTTCCCATCGGATCTAGAAACGGGAGGAATGGTAAGGAGGAATGAACAAACAGAGTTACTTAAAAACACATTTACTCATAAAAATTAAGTTGTTTTGGAAATATGGTTACATGGATAGGACATGGTGATATTCAGTCTGTACTCAACTCACCTCTGATAAAAACGTCTGTGCTGACTTCTGTGCTCCAATGTGTAACAAATATTCATAGACGTATAAAGCTAACCTAAAAAATAACATGGTTGTGTTAAAAACAATTATGGCTTTTAAAAGAAATTGTTTCAGACATACAGTGCATATATATTGTGAATTAGTCTACTTTGACTAGTAAGACACGCGCGTCCCATTATTAGCTTACACAAAAGGTAAACAGAAGTGGAAGTACTGGTGTTCGGGTCTTTAATAAACTACGATGTCTTGCACTTCGGGCACATAATCGACATTGTAATTAAGCGTTTGAATGTGCGCCGATTCCAAAATGTCTTATCGCATAACAGCTTTCTGAACACTTCAAAAAGGAAACATTACAAAGAAAACACGACATTGTAGATAGATAATTGAGAGTTGGAGACTAACCCTCGTAGCTGCGAAATGCAACGAAGTAGAAAATGAAGCACCGGTAGAAGCAACATTTTATTAACATTTTATCAATTACAGTAATGTATCACAAAAAATACTAATTGCATGTACACAACACATTTACTGATTCTGCAGTTTTATGTAATGTTAATTAACGTGTGGATATGAATATACACTCGCATTTAAAAACAGAGTTCACTAGCGATGAACTGCAAAACAAATACAAATGTATGTTCAGTTATGAGGCCCAGGAAGAGCATAAAGCCGAAGCAGGATGGAAGGAATGGCGAGTAGACAAGGCGGTTCATTCAATTCCATCCTACTCCGTAGCAGGAAATTCGCTATTTAAAACTGTCCAGCAAACCTAAAAGCCAGTGGGTGAAAAATGTACCTTAAGGTAAGAAATCTTTTAAAACTTACTTTTCCCGTGCTTGGCCATCCGACGGCACAGCGGACCCTTTGCCTTTGGGGAACATGATTTTCTGAGGGAGGACGCCCGCCTTCTCGTTCTCTATTTTCGCTATTTCATCTGTCAGACCGTCAGACAGCCACGGCCGCGACCCTCTCACACTCCAACCGCACTTCTCAACCAAGCCTGGTCAAGGGGAAGGGGATAGGGCTAAAATAAGTGGCAACTCTTTAGACCAATAGGCGTACAGTAACGCCTTTAAGTCCAGCCTTTACGTGAAGTAAAGTTTTTTTATTACCAATCGGAAGGTGGTTTTTACAGCAGTAGGCTAACTACTTTACATATTCCAACGTTTATTATAATGCAGTTACAATAAAGGTACAGTATCTTCAACATTTCGACATATCTGAAAAACATTTTGGCATTTTAACCGGGAAACAAAGCATCACAGTTTCACCTATCTATGATGACAACTTGTTAAATATTAAATTACAGCCTAATTCAACCTCATCTTTAAATTGTCAAATTAAAATTTCACAAGCACGCTACATTGACTGTATGAATACCACCTGTTACCATACATTCATAAACGACTAATATATTGATCTGAATAAAAGTGTAGCAGAATCTACCCCTTTAAGAATATTATATGTGAAAACAGTACTCTTATTGGTTGTTGATATAATAGGTTAGGGGCTCCTTAAAACCTCTGACTAAGTCCTGCATGTAAACACTCATGCTTTCTCATGCATCTGGCTAGATACACTAGTCTACAGATGTACTAGTCTTACAAAATTATACTCCCACACGTGGAAATGTTAAGAGTATTCTCGATGCCATTTGTATTGGTACAATTTTTTGTTGTTGATACTTTTAGGATAGGCTGTACAGTTTCAATGACTATATATTAGTTTAGTTTATTAGTTAAGCATATGTAACGCAGGCCTAGTGAATCTTTGATGACACGCCTCCAGCAATGCAGTACTAAAAGTAGGAGCAAAACAGAATGTATAGAAACACTTTTTTTAATTTATTGTTTGAATCTTCCACACACACACACACACACACACACACACACACACACACACACACACACACACACACACACACACACACACACACACACACACACACACACACATATATATACATATACATATACATACATACATACATACATACATACATACATACATACATACATACATACATACATACATACATACATACATACATACATACATACATACATACATACATACATACACTCACAAACATCCAAATCAATGTTAACAGATTTTGACAGGAAACAAACATTAAAATAAACATAAAACAGAGGCCTATGAGTTTGCTCATACGTTCATATTTTCTTATTTCCTAATGCTTTCATTACTTGCTCGGAAATGACATGACATTGTATAATTGTATTGCTTTCATTTGCTAGGGTATTTTTGTTTGAATGTTATTAGACTGAAACGAAGAAGCTTAAATTAATTGTCCAATTGTTTAATACAATATGCCCTATTGATAAAATTCGTATCATACCCTATATATCATATAATATATATATATTAAAGCAAACGACATTAGTGGTTTCCAGATATGACGTTATATTCCAAAACATTGCAAACGTGCCTTGAGAGCCCGATGTGTATTCTGCTCACAGCCTATGAAAAAAACAAAAAATACGTTTTAGTAAAAAAAACAGTTATTAGACAAAATCAAGTAGGTCTCTTCCACTTTGTTCAGTGTATTTCCGTTAAAACAGAACGGGTTTGCAATTAACAAAATTATTTGTACAGAATAGTTGAAATACATAAACACTTGGATCTTGACTATATATGTTTACGGCTATGGGGGAAACTTGAAACCGACATCGTATTAGCCGCCCCACTTATTGGGATAAATAGTGATTTGACAAATTAGCCATGGTGTGGCGCTCGTTTCACTTTGCAAGGATGAACATGACTAAAATATATATAAACATTTACTTTGATTCTAAACTAGTCACTTAAAACAGGGGACTCAAACTCATTATGCTGTTTTTATTATTTGTCTTTCAATGAAGACCTAGACTTTTTCCCTTTCAATGAAAAACATTAGTATGTTAAAGCAGTGGTTCTCAAACTTTATTAGGCCTAACATACTCAATACATGGTCACATACATGGTCATACAATGGTTATTTATGTTTTCTGTTTCTTTGAGATGGTGGCTTGTAGATGGTTAGGTCAGCTTGATCAAAGGTGGTACTTGGTTTGAATGACAGTGTTGTTTTGAATGAGTAAGCAATTTTAGATTAAAAAGACAATATAGCATAATCACTGTGCATTTACACTCACCTAAAGAATTATTAGGAACACCATACTAATACTGTGTTTGACCCCCTTTCACCTTCAGAACTTCCTTAATTCTATGTGGCATTGATTCAACAAGGTGCTTAAAGCATTCTTTAGAAATGTTGGCCCATATTGATAGGATAGCATCTTGCAGTTGATGGAGATTTGTGGGATGCACATCCAGGGCACGAAGCTCCTGTTCCACCACATCCCAAAGATGCTCTATTGGGTTGAGATCTGGTGACTGTGGGGGCCATTTTAGTAAAGTGAACTCATTGTCATGTTCAAGAAACCAATTTGAAATGATTCAAGCTTTGTGACATGGTGCATTATCCTGCTGGAAGTAGCCATCAGAGGATGGGTACATGGTGGCCAGAAAGGGTTGGACATGGTCAGAAACAATGCTCAGGTAGGCCATGGCATTTAAACGATGCCCAATTGGGATTAAGGGGCCTAAAGTGTGCCAAGAAAACATCCCCCAAACCATTACACCACCACCAACAGCCTGCACAGTGGTAACAAGGCATGATGGATCCATGTTCTCATTCTGTTTACGCCAAATTCTGACTCTACCATCTGAATGTCTCAACAGAAATCGAGACTCATCAGACCAAGCAACATTTTTCCAGTCTTCAACTGTCCAATTTTGGTGTGCTCTTGCAAATTGTAGCCTCTTTTTCCTATTTGTAGTGGAGATGAGTGGTACCCAATGGGGTCTTCTGCTGTTGTAGCCCATCTGCCTCAAGGTTGTGCGTGTTGTGGCTTCACAAATGCTTTGCTGCATACCTCGGTTTTAACGAGTGGTTATTTCAGTCAAAGTTGCCCTTCGATCAGCTTGAAGGAGTCGGCCCATTCTCCTCTGACCTCTAGCATCAACAAGGAATTTTTGCCCACAGGACTGCCGCATACTGGATGTTTTTCCCTTTTCACAGAATTCTTTGTAAACGCTAGAAATGGTTCTGTGTGCAAATAAAAAAAAATACAAGTGTAGATTCTATGGTGGATCAAAGTGGCTACTCTCAGATTCAGAGAATACCACTCACTCTTTAGTTGATCTATGGCAGATGATGAAAACCACGGGTGAAGTACAAGCACACATGTTAATAATGGACTATTAAGTTATTTTTATTTGTCAGTCAATGTAATTAGGGAATTTAGATTTCTTGAGTTATACAGCATTGTTAAGAAGTGGACTACACTGTTGTTTTGAATTGACTAGGCACATTTTAGCAAAAATACAACATCGCCCTGATAGGAATATAAACCCTCTACCTTTGGATATAGTCTGCACTGCTACTGACAAGCAGGTGGTATTGTAGTGAGCGAATTCCAAGGATAACATTATGATTAATTGATTTTCTTTGTATCTGCAATTGCTAATCATTGTAATTTATCAACAATAAAACACGTCTTACACAGAAATTTGAGTAAAGACTCTATTGCAGAGCCAGAAAAAACAGCTGCTGTGAATGAATACTCAAACAAATGCATGAACAGAGACCATTACATTGTCTCCTCTCCAATTTCTTTGGTGGGGTACGACTAGACAGCCATGAGCAAAGTCCTGCAGAATCAGCACTCCATTGATTTAGTTAGGCTTTACGATATTTAGCCTAACTGTAACCACATAACGTACAGTATACTCCAAATGTATGGACAGTTACAATTTCATTTTTGGCTCTAAATTCCATCACTCTAAATTTGAAAATAAACAATGACTATGTTTAAAGTGTGTGTGAACCTAAATTTCTGGGTATTTAGAAATTACAGCATGCCATTATTAGAAGCTAATTATACAACAATTGCTGTTGTGTATGAATTGTTTATCTGATATCACAAATTTAATCCGTCAGTCTGCACCATATCCCAAAAGGCGCATATCAGTTCAAAGCTTACATGCTGGGAGCAGATTTACTATTTTATTTCTGGAAAAGAGAAAACAAACTAATTATGTCCAAATGCTCTTGTAGTTCAGTACATGATTTGCATTAGCAAATCCTTTATTGTTTGATGTGCTTGGTTGTAATCAGTTCTGATTGGTTCAATGTTTTAGGCAGCTGTCCACAGGAAATTATGCAATCTGGAGAAATGGTAGGACAGGACTAGGATAATATTTGGTGGTTTAAATATGGAAAGAAGTTGGATACCTGCCTCCTGAGCTGCATTGCTTTCCAGATTTTCCTCCCTTCCCAATTCCCTCTCTAATCCTGCCTGTGAGATGATGAGCAGGCAATTGTTTTCTCATTGTTCACACAACACAGAACCCTTTAGCAGGATCATGCACGGGATGATTACATTCACCGACTATACTTCCGCTATTGAATTCACAGGCGCCTGATCTGAACACAAGGAGGCACTGGAGAGTGATGTGGCAGGATAAAAATGTAACTAACCCAAATCCCTGCTGCCTCGTGCAAGAAAACTTAATTCCATCTGTGAGGAAGCTGAAGCTTGGTTGTCATTGAACCTTCCAACAGGACAATGATCCCAAGCATACCTTGAAGTCCACCAAGGTTTGGTTGCAGAATAAGTCCTGGAAGATTCTACAGTGGCTTTCACAGTCACCAGACTTGAACCCAGGGGCGTCGGACTGGGGGTAAAAAAAATACTGATTGCCAGGGCCCAAAGGGGAGAGAGGGCCCTTGAAAAGTCTGGAATATATTGGGGTTGAGGAACATGGGGCCCAGCAGGACTGTCTATGCATAGGGCCCAGGATCTTGTGCTACACCGCTGCTTGAACCCTATAGAAAATCTCTGGTGGGATTTAAAGAAACCAGTTGCAGCACGCAAAGCCAAGAATATTACTGAACTGGAGGCCATTGCGCATAAGGAATTAGCTAAGCATCCTCAGGAATGCTGTCAGGAGCTGGTGTCTGGCTATGCATCTCGTTTGCAGCAGGTCATAACAGCAAAAGGGTGCTCTACTACAGTGGTTCCCGGAGTAGTTTTTTTAACCCTTCAAAGTATATCTCCCTCTAGAGCATCAAGTGAACCGTACATGCTAGCAACTTTTCCTTGGAAAGAGGAAGATCAGACAAAAAGAATGAGTGGTGGCTCATCCCTGTGGGTTGAACAGAGTTAGAGCTATGGTGCCTCAAAGTCAGTCATGTATTTTAGACGGTCACCTTTTTTACTGAAAACATTACAGACAGGAAGTATGAATTGAAAATGACAAAATAACATCTCTGCAATGATGTAGGACATCATCCTCCACAACACCAACACTTTTAAAAAGTGAAAAATGAATGGGATTTCAAAAACGTATAGAAATATAGGTGGGTGTAGCATTTTGATGTTGACTTGTTTGTATGGCCCCCAAACTTTGCACACTGGTCCAGGAGCCCTGGGGCTTAACAATAAGCAATTGAAAGCCTTATTCATTATAGTTTACATGCTTTTACAAATAAAAAACAACAAAATATACATACATTTTTTATTTTTTTGGGATAAATATTTAATAAAACATACAATTCAATGACCCAGGATGTTGGATTTCATTCATCCATGTTGTAGCCATGGGCCTGCTGAGTCCAGAACCATAAGGCACATCACTGTAGGTCAAAGTATTTTTTTATTTTTATTTAACCTTTATTTAACCAGGTGGGCACGTTGAGAACAATTTCTCATTTAAAACGGCGACCTGGCCAAGATAGGTGCAAGTACAGACAGTGTTACACACGAATACAAATACACAAGAATTACACAAAGGGTAGAGTAAGGAATAAAGATAAAAAATACAGTCAAAATTGAACAAGGTAGATGTAAGTACATGTACAATTAGTGCAAAGAAATCAGAGATTCAGAGGTAGATTGAATTATTATTTAGAGTGGCAGGCAAATACAATGAATAAGTTAACACTAGTATGACTGTGCACATGGTAACAGTGCAAATAACAGTTGGTGAATAATATATTCAAAAAATATAATACTGTTCAAGTCAGTATAAACAAAGGTGCTTATTTGGCAAAATGCTAAGGTAATGGATCAGATAGGGAAAGGTAGTGCACATGTGAAGGGGGGGGTCCGCAGGTGCAGTGGTTAGGCAGAAGCTCTGATAATTGTGATTTAAAGGAAGTGAGGGTGACAGTGGTCACAAGTTTCAGAGTGTTCTGTAGCTCGTTCCAGTCATTAGCTGCGGCGAACTGGAATGAATTTCGGCCAAGAGAGGTGTGGGCTTTAGGAGTGATCAAGGAGATGTACCTGGATGAGCGCAGATTATGGGAGGGTAAGGCAATGGTGAGGAGTGAGTTCAGGTAAGGGGGGGGGGGTTCTTAGGATTGATTTGTAAATTAGGTGATATCAACCATTTGGCTACTGTTGCTATAGACACGACTGTTGTACTCCATGCTATAGTCAATTCACCCATGAGCGGTTGTCTCCCTTTGGTCAAAATAGACTGGTGTACATGTCACTATGGTCAATCCTTACAGTACCTCCCTGTTAAGATAGTATATATATATTTATTGTGCATGTGGTGCTAAACTACATTAGAACAGGTACCTCCAGTGGATAAAATGAAAAGAGAGAATGGAGGCTGACAGATCAATGGCTGGGATCCATCATGGTAGTCTAGAGCTGAGTTAGCTTATAAAAGAAGAGTTATACTCCAGAGCCGAACTTGGGAGAAACGAGGTGTCATATTTGCCAAAAAACCTAGAAGAAAAATGTGATACATTTGTTCTTTGCGCTATTCCCCTATTTATTTATACTAGAGACGATTTCTACATTAAGTTCCAACAAGGATTTTGTTTCATGTATGCTCACTCCGACCCAGCGCTTTGATAATTGTGTAAATATTTGTGTGGCTTTTTTGCTTTATTAGACAAATGTAAAATAGGGGAGAACCTAGGAAGACAGAGAGAGAGAGAAGAGTTGATGCGGGGCTTGAACCCTGGTCTCTCATTCATATGCAGAACAACAGACTGGGGTCTGCACAAGGTGAGTTTTATGTTTTACTATATTTTAAAATATTTTGCATGTAGAGTGAATTGGTTGGCAAATTATACATTGTCTTGATGAGACGTACACATTATTTACAAATCTCCAGTGGACCAACATAATGGTGAAATAGCACAAAAATTGAATATTACGACGCGTCTCAGTGAATAGAGGCGATTCCCTATGACAGGTCCACCTTAATTTGAACACGATTACCAAAGAATTCACGTCTCAAAGTTCCACCTTAAACAGTTTAAATTTGTCGCACAACTGTAGTGTAACCATCAGGTAACCAACATAGACAGGGTTTCCGACTAGCATAGCTCACTGTTTAGTGACACCAACAGGAGGTGTTTTGGTTACATGATCATGCCAGACCATAGTGCCAGACGCGCGTTGGAGTATTGAGACAGAACAGCCGGTGGTGTGCAGACATTTTAAATTTGCCACTGCGATGTCTGACGTTTTGTTTTGTAGTTTGATTCAAGCTCATTTTACTTGATCATCAATTTGTGGGTAAGTTGTTTTTGTTGTGACGTTATTTTCGAAAAAGATTGCCTATTTTTGATTTTACTCTGTCATCTATAAATACATACACACACACACACACATATTACATTACAGTATATATATGACATTACGTTTGTGTTGACTTTTGTGTTATGTTGACAGGATACCTTTTCAAGTCCATTATTTCCCACGATATTGTCTACGTATTTATCACAGCCATATATAACAAAATGTATTTATTTAACACGTCGATATGGCGGTTTCTCGTAGTGTGATGAAAAACGAAAGCGGTATAACGGACGAATCACGAATCCCGTTTCATGTAGCCTATGTTCAGCTATGTCGCGTGTCCCGCATCACTAGACAGGTGACCATTTCCTGAACTGACTGTGAGATCAAACAGTTGATACACTCTGACTTTGAGGCATCATTAAAGTGAGGAATGCACTGTAGTGTTGAAGTGGACTTTGTTTTAACCTAATAGCGTATTATAAAGTATTTCTCGTGTTTTTCAGAGGGGGTGAAACGGCCTTAAGCAATCTGTCATCCGACAAACTGAGCTGCAGATTATTCCTGTAAAGCACCTTGTTTTGTGAAGCACAATAACTCCTTTGTTGTTGACTCAGTGGCTCTGGTCCACAAAAAACAGCTATCCCATTGAGCAAGGTCAAAAAGCTTATTAAAAGGTAAAATGCGTATGTCACTTAGATCCATCCTAAATCAAGTTTCCTCAACTTTATGACAGAGTAATAGAAGACGGAGCCAAATGGTTACCAAATTGGCTATTGGCAATGTTAGCAGGTATAGGTTACCATGGTTACTACTAGACAGCAATGCATGGAAAAATTATATCGCAAGCACCATAAATCAAGCATGTATGGCAGTTGCATGCCCACTTTAATCCTGTTTGAATTATTAAAAAAGAAATATGCAGTGAACTATTTTTATGTCTGACAAAATTAAATGAGAACTTTTTGGCTGAAATGCAAATAGATCTGTTTGGGCCCCACCTCAAAACAGTACATTGTGAATAACCTTCTTCTCAATAGACCCTTGACCAGTGTTGGGAAAGTTCACTTTCTACATGAACTAGTTCATAGTTCAGTTCACAAATTTTAAAATGAACTAGTTCAGTTCATAGATCATACTTCAAAATTTTGAACTATGTTCACAGTTCAAAAAATGAACTAGTTTTTCGTTCTTTTTTTCCATATGTTGCTGTGAGCTATTATTTTTCAAAATTATTGCCACAGCCCTTATAGAACCACAGACAGCAAATATTTTTATCAGTTTTAACACTGAAACTATGCGTCAGATTTCATCTTCATGTCCAATTTGGAATCCTTATCCAACCAGGGTTTACATTAGCATTGAGGGGACAGCATTTCCCCATTGTTGCTTTAACGCTTGTTGCTGTCCATTCAGTCCACACTAGTAGCAGCGACAGCTTTCACCCCTACAGTATATTCTCAAAAATACGAGGAAAAATGAGCTGCTTGAATGGTCTTTTTTAAATGTACAGTAGCCTACATATATTTACAATTGCTGGTGGGGAGGACAACAGTCCTTTGTGTGCCGATCCTTGTGACTTGTCATCCAGTACAACCTCTGTGAGCCCCAGGCATCCAGTTCGACAGCGGCAGTGTCCCGGACACTTGAAGGACTTTGTGCTGAGTGATGGGGTAGTCGGGGACGACTGACCCCTCAAGTGGGGGCTATGTAGTGATCTGGGTCCTCACTAATCACAAACTCCATTGTAGTTAGGGAGTGCAAGGGTTTATGGGTAATTCACTGTTCTGTGCTAAAAACTGTTATTTTTAACCCCTTAACGCCGACTGCCGCTAATTTGCATCAAACCCCTTCCATTCCGTCTGCAGGTGAGATAGCGTGTGTATTCCCCCAATGCTGGTTTGTCTACATTCGATACATACCTAGGAACCTTTTGCACGCACTGGTTTCTCATAGTACCGGTCGGAGTTTCACAAAGTTCTAACAACTTTGTGACATGAATAAAATCTACATATCTGAGATGGAAAAATGTGTTTTATTAATTTTACCATTTTGTAAAAAATGTTTACATAATTGCCTGTTGTTGCTAATTTGCATCATAAATGTATATCTATTCTATATGCTATAGACAAATTAACAATCTCAACTTAATTTAGCATCAGCTTGGAGGCAGAAACACACAGAAACACATAATTGTAAATGAATTCAGGCGTCAAGGGGTTAAGTGTTATGTTACATGATTATGCCTTGTTAATGGGATTAATGTTATGTGGTTATTTAACTGTTGAGTTTTTGTGTTAAGGTGATGGGGAGAGTGAAAATTATCAAAAAATTGTGCCTACCATGACTGAGAATTGTATGGCCAGAGATGATGCTCACTGTTGATATTTGAAAGGAATAATAAAAAGTGTGACTCTTTCTACAGTTGAGCGGTGTACGGGACATAGAAATTGCTCCAATTAAATCAATCTCTGTGTCATGCCAAATTCTTCTGCCCAGCTCGCCACAATATGTTGAAATTCAGGAGCCAAATGAACTGCCACTTTTAGGTGGATAAATACATTGGAAATGCCTTACTGTAACTTGAAAGTTAACCTATAACTCCTGGCCAGCTGCATCGTGGCTTCCGACAGTGATTATTATTATTATTATTATTATTATGATTATTATTAGTAATTTCTAAATTTCTTAGCACTTGTTTCATTTTTATGTTTTTCATTTTCGAGCATTAAACAACAAAGATTTATTAGATTGGATTGAACTGTATTGTCCTTTCAAAGTATACAAAACCATGGCAACAAAATGTTGTTAACATTATTATTATTATTATTATTATTACACTGTGAAATGACCATTAAACTTGAACTCGGGGTGTGTTTACTACTGGAGTTGTTTAGACTTGACCATAACCTACTGGTAACGGAACAGTCTCTTGTTGTAATCCACTGACCACCTAGGAGAAAGCTCTGTCCTTCTGTCCGTGAGCAACACAGTTAACCCTAAATGCTTCTCTTCCCTGCAGGTCATTGCTGTTAATAAGAATCCGATATTTAATCAACTTACCTTGTTTAATAACAACAAAGAAATATGAAAAAAATAGCTGTACATGGCCTTCTACATTTCCCCTTGTGCTCCTTTTGTTCAGGTCAGAGACATGGAATGTGAGGAAGGGGGTGAGGACACCATGGAGGAGCCTCTGTTCATCCTGCCGAGTG
This sequence comes from Umbra pygmaea, assembly GCA_016801145.1. NCBI lineage: Eukaryota > Metazoa > Chordata > Actinopteri > Esociformes > Umbridae > Umbra > Umbra pygmaea. Next base: position 25,282 of record JACXGM010001379.1, read on the forward strand.
GGGAGGTGTACAGGAACCCCACCGAGGTCAAGATGAGCCAGATCGTGCTGCCCTGCCACGCCAACCACTGTGGTGAACTCAGTGTGGGCCAGCTCCTTAAGTGGATGGACTCTACAGCCTGCCTGTCTGGTGACTTTCACACATTTCCTGTACTGGCCCTTTGTGGGAGTCAGTGCCATAATCCATTCTCTTGTCTTTGGCCTCTCAAGAGAATTGTGTCCAGTCAGACCAAGCTCTTGTAAGAATGTATAGATTTTATAAAAAATATTTTTTATTTGAAAGCCCCCCATGAAAACATTTGTCTTGTCAATTTGTAAGGAGATGTATTAGAACGTTTTTTTGAGCTGTGTACGTTCGCTGTAGTGTATTACAATACATCCAAATAAATGTCAGATATAAAGGTACACTAAAACAACTGTGTTGATGATACTTGTGTAACGTGCTAAAAACTGAAATATCAATTTAAAGGAAAATTCCAGAGTAAATGATAAATACTTAATATATTATTTACAAATGTTACCATAGATGATTTATGTCATATACAATACAGTACCTGCCAAGAAATCAGAAAAAATTAGAGTACATTTCGTCCACTTCTGTATCAGTCTGCACTTAAAATACCAAAACATCCAGAATTCAATGCGAACTTAGTGCCCGCCCCCTAGCGAGTTGTTTCGGTGGTGTCAAATGTAGCCTTACTAACCTGAAGCCCATAACCTACTAGTTAGCAATAATCTGTCACAGATACATTTTGAAATTAAGTGGCAATTATCACACAATATGCACAAACAAAAAGATACATGCTAGCTAGCCAGCTAGCTAGTTAGCGTCTCATCAACCTCTGTGACATATACAGCTCCAACATTACCTCTACAGCTACTCCCCAGTCTAGTGATTTTGTCTTAAACTAGCAAGTTAACTGCCAGCAGCCTAGAGCCCTGTATTCCACTGCTGGTTTGCATCTAAAGCTAAGCAGGGTTGGGCCTGGTTAGTCCCTGGATGGGAGACCAATGCTGCTGTAAGTTGTGTTGGAGGGCCAGTAGGGAGCATCTGCCCTGTGATGGGGACATTTGCTCTGTGTATGGTACCGTCTTTCGGACGGGATGTTAAACAGGTGTCCTGACTCTCTATGGTCAAAAATCCTGTGGCACTTATCGTAAGAGTAGGGTTGTAAACCCTGGTGTCATGGCCAAATTCCCAACCAGGCCTAATTTCAATCATGGCCACCTAATTGTCCCCCTCCTTCCTAATTGGCATATATAACTACTCAACTCTCCACCTAATAGCTGATGTGTGGTGAGTGTTTTGGTGCAAAATGGCTGCTGTGCATCACCCAAGTGGGTGTTATACATTGGTGGTGGGTGAGATGGGCTTTCCCCCTCATTGTGTAAAGTGCTTTGGGTTCCTTGAAAAAGTATGTAAGTTAAATGAATTATTATTATTATAGTTCCCCATCATTTGTAATTTGACCTAACATTCATTCAAGTATTTATGACAGATGATGTTTCCAAAACACCTTGGAATAATTCCAAAACACCTTGGTCCATGTGAGCATAAAAAATCAGATGATCTAACAAACATACAGTTGTGCTCATAAGTTTGCAGAAAGTGTGAAATGTCAGCATTGATTTTGACAATATGACTGTTCATGCAAAAAAAATTACGGTTATGTAATAATAGTAATCATATTAAGCCATAAATTCTCACACAGTTGTTTAGCTCTTTTGTAAACCATACGGATAACAGAAATCACCCAAATGGCCCTGAAGTTTACATACTCTTGAATGTTTGGCCTGGTAACAGACACACAAGGTGACACACACAGGTTAAAGTGGCAATGAATGGTTAATTTCCCACCTTGTGACAATTGATAGCAAGATGAATGCAGCATATTAACGGACAATACTGGCAGACAATTTGCATTCATCTGCATGAAAGGTGCGCATGGGGAGCTCTTGGACTTTCCAGCACAACAATGACCTTAAGCAGAAGGCCAAGTTGACCCTTCAGTGGTTACAACAAAAAAGGGTGAAGGTTCTAGAGTGGCCACCACAGTCTCCTGACCTTAATATCATTCAGCCACTCATGGGAGATCTCAAATGTGCGGTTCATGCAAGACAACCAAAGACTTTGCATGACCTGGAGACATTTTGCCAAGACGAATGAGCAGCTATACCACCTGCAAGAATTTGGGGCCTCATAGACAACTATCACAAACAACTGCACACTGCCATTGATACTAAAGGGGGCCATACACTGTATTGAGAACTGAGGGGCTTGCCTGGAGAGGGTTGAAAGCAAAAACTGAGCCCTGTCCCACTTTTTACAACAAAACACCTGTCTTTTTTTTTGCCAATACAGGGCTCAAACAGTGGCCACTACAAAAACAGCGGCTAGATAGATTCAACCGGTAAAGTTCTTCACTTTCATGTATTTCTTCCTCACTATATTCTGGCTCAAACGTGTAATGGTTGGATATTACCATTCAACAACACATGATCAAAGTTGAAATCATCCAGCTGTGCAGGTACTTTATCATGTTTTGAGCTGTTTAGGGGTCTGGAGTGTACCTTTAGGATTGTCAGTCGAGTTCCGCTGGTAGTGTAGCTGTCTAAGCTCCCGATTCCGGTCTACACGTGCCCTCTGGCAACGGGGGTTTGAGTCCCAGCTCGGCCAACTGTCTGTGCCCTTCTTCTCTTTCTCCCCTTACTTTCTCCTGTCCTGTCAAGAAAAAAAGGAAATCTTACAAAAAAAGAAGACTGTCAGTTGAACAATAAAAATAAACAGCAATGGAGTGTTCATTTTCAGACAGAAGGAGATGTGTAGGCTACTGTCCATCTAATTTCTATCTAATGACTATATCTATTTATGTTGTTGTCATAGCTGAAAGGCACGCAGGGTCTCCCTGTATTACTGCCTCGGTTGATGATATCCATTTTGAACACACCATAGCGTAAGTAGTGCACCACAAAAACCTTAGAATTTAGTATTTTTACTATGTTTATATCTCAGCTTTTGTCTGGTATTGTTCTGTATACAGTTTATCCAGTGTCCTGTGTCATTATATCTGTTCTTTTGTCTATATGCAGCGTTGGTCAGGTTGTCAATATTAAGGCAAAAGTGAACAGAGCCTTCACATCTAGTATGGAGGTTTGTGTTGTTAATACTTCATCATAGGCATCTAGTCCTGTGTATTTCACTAACAACAGAGAACTAATAGAGTCAAAGCAGATGTGTCTGACTGTTGGTCTCTGGCTGCATGGTACCATGGTGCCATCCCCAGGTGGGCATCTCTGTGAGCTGCGAGGACTTGTACAGTGACAGCCAGTGGAACGTGTGTAATGCCTTTGCCACTTTTGTGACGCGTCGCACCGAGGCGGGGAAGGTGAGAAAGAGAGGGAGCCTCCATCTTAGTTTGGCAGTGTGCAACCACATCAATTGTAATGCTTCAATACCAGGATACAGACCGCCCACTAACACTCAATCTGTGTGTGTGCTCGCAGGTGCAGCTGAAGCAGGTGATTCCACAGACGCAGGGGGAGCAGATGGAGTACAGCATCGCGGCTGAGAGGAGGAGGATGAGGCTGATCCATGCTGAGATCATCACAGACCTGCTGAGCAGCAGCACTGCTCAACTGGGTACCATACTGACAAAACGCTCAAACACCTGGCAACACGCTCAACTTACCATACTGACAAAACGCTCAAACACCTGGCAATACGCTCAACTGGGTAACATACTGACAAAACGCTCAAACACCTGGCAACACGCTCAACTGGGTACCATACTGACAAAATGCTCTAACACCTGGCAACACGCTCAACTGGGTACCATACTGACAAAACGCTCAACTACCTGGCAACATTCTCAACAGGTTACCACGCTGCCAACACCCTCAAACATCTGGCAACATGCTCAACTGGGTACCATACTGACAAAACGCTCAAACACCTGGCAACACGCTCAACAGGTTACCACACTGCCAACACCCTCAAACATCTGGCAACACACTCAAATACCACACTACCAACACAGACAAACACCTGGCAATATGCTCAACTGGGTGATTACCACACTGCTAATATGCTCAAACACCTGACAACACGCTCAATTGTGTGGCACACTGCTAACACGCTCAAACACCTGGCAACACGCTCAACTGGGTACCATATTGACAACATGCTCAAACACCTGGCAACACGCTTAAATGTGTGGAATACTGCCGACTTGCTCAAACAGCTGGCGACATGCTCAACTGGGTACCATACTGCCAACATGCTCAAACACCTGCCAATATGCGCTACAGGGTACCATATTGAAAACATGCTCCAACAACTGGCAATACGCTCAACTGGTTAACATACTGAAAACACCCTCAAACACCTGGCAACACAATGAACTGGTCACATTACTGACAACAAGCTCAATCACCTGACAACTAATATATGGCTCCTTACCTGACTAGCTCAGGTTGACCAAGGAACAGTTTAGTTAACAGACACTCATTGAACACTGATGAACAATGTGGCTTTAATACTATCGGAAATAATAATACTATATACTAAAACTGTATATAGTTACCTATGTACCTTTCAGATTCCCCACCCGGTACAGCCAGAAGAGGACTGGCCACCCCCTTGAGTCTGGCCCCTCTCTAGGTTTCTTCCTAGTTTCCACCAACTAGTGAAATTTTTCCATCACTTGTTTCTTGCTCTATGGGGTTTAGGTCTGTGTTCTGTCAAAGCACTTCTGTTGTAATAAGGGCTTTATAAACTATATTTACTTCAGATTTAGTTCAGAATGACCAGGGTTTATTGTAGGTCATTAAAGTAGGTTACTGTAATTCAGGCTGACCAGTGAACACTTCAAGCTCACCAGAGAATGTTTTAAATCAGGCTGATTCTGTGGTTGGCATTGAATCCACAGGCATTGGATCTAGATATAGCCTATGCCTCAGAAGTCCCACTTATCATTAACATAAAGTGATATGAGTGAGTCTTATGTTGATCAGACCACAGCCTGGTTAATAATAGCATTATGTATGTGTTTCAATGGGCTTGTCAACAGGAGAGTGCCAGGAGTATCAGGATGCAGTATCAGCTGAGAGGACGCGGGTGGAGAGTGTGGAGCTGGTGCTGCCACCTCATGCCAACCACCAGGTCAGCACCTTCGGAGGCCAGATCATGGCCTGGATGGAGAACGTGGCCACCATCTCAGCATGGCAAGTACTTGTCTGTCTGTGGCCTGTAGTTCATAAAGAGATCATGAGATTTCCCTCTGTCACCAAAGATAGATTCACTCTAGTTGCCATGAGAATGTGTAAAAAACAAATGTAGGTTTAACTGGTTTTGTTTTTTCTGAAAAAATAGAATGTATCTTTCTGTTTGTGTCTAATTTCTCTCTTTATATCTCTCTTAGCCGTCTCTGTAACGCCCACCCCACCCTGAGGTCCATAGACATGTTCCACTTTCGGGGCCCGTCTCACATTGGTGACAGACTGGTTCTGAAGGCCATCGTAAACAATGCGTTTAAACACAGGTAGGTCCAGAATAGTGTTTCGCTCTGGTGGGTGTGCCAGGCGCTACAAATTACAACCGAAGAATGCATCTGTGAGGAATATTTACTGGGAGGTAACAGAACTGGTATGACAACCTTTCATGTCTGCATAATATTAGTTGATGTAACCTGTCTGAGTGCACATGCATGTAGTAAACTCCAGCCCCCGCCCACCAGCGATCAATATGTCACCCATATTCGGATTTACCATGTTGATCAGTATGTCACCCATATTCGGATTTACCATGTTGATCAGTATTAGAGCCCTGCACGGGCCTCAAGTCTAGGCCCGAGCCCGGCCCTGGCCCGAGATGCTCAGGCCCTAGCCCGACCCGTGTCCGACAGCTCATCAAAATTATAAGCTCGAGTCCGAGGCCGTTTTTTTCCATTACACAGCGACAGCCTGCCCTATTTGCGGCCATTAAAATGTCAGTTTTGTTAGCTATGTTTCTTATAATTTCTTAAATTAAGTTAATTTAGACAAATGTTTGGAGAATTTCTTTTTTAATGACGACCAAGCAGCCGAGCCGACAGCGATTAAACAAATTAGCCTCCCAAATCACCGGTAATACTTTACTTCGCTACAATAATATCCATATATATTTATATAATAAACATTTATTATATAAACTAACTGTCTGTGTGATATGCTAGAAGTGTTATATAAACACTTCTAGCATATCACACAGACAGTTAGTTTATATAATAAATGTTTATATAGCTATTTATTAAACCACAGTGAGAAAAACAACATTTTTCAAATACTGTGAGGCAGGCATGCTGCTTACAACAGTGCTCGCAAACGAAATGAGCAATAGCATACAACCTAAACAAATAAAATAAATTAAAAACAAACTTTCAGGTTATCTTTCCTCATAATGCACCAAAGAACAC
>JACXGM010001379.1:41354-55809 GCA_016801145.1 Umbra pygmaea
TTTGGTCAACTCATGCTTTATAAAGCCTTTGGTCAACTCATGCTTTATAAAGCCTTTTAAGAGGCCTTCATAAATCCCCCTGAGTAACTATCGGTAAATGTGGTAAAAATGCCCTAATGTCTTTAAGAATCTTAAAGCAACTACAGTGATAAGATTGAAGTAAAGAGGCAGAGCTCAGTTAAAATCCTCCTGTTCAACCCACCTGTCCTCTATGCGTTCCAGGATCTGTTTAGTGTTTGGGTTGTTCCCATTTTGCTGCTGGCCACCATATCCCTCCTATCTTGCTGGGCTTGAGTTTGCGTCTGTCGCATGGCGCGTCTGTTCATGGTCTTGGCCAGTGAGGCGTGCTGCCTGCCGAAGTCTTCAACCATCGTCCGCTCGGATGCACGCCTGCTCTTCTCTTCCTTGAACCCAGCGTGCCTTGGCCTGCACCTCCCTGTCCTGGCTGGCTTTCAACTGTGCCAGGGCCCCCTGCACCTCCACTTGGTCCTTCTCTCGTCCTTGGATCACCTCCTTCCTGCAAGCTTCCAGGAGGCCGTAGCGCTGGCCCACAGCATTCTCCCCCCAGCCCTGGGCCTGTGAGTGGGCTCTGATCTGCTGGGCCTCAGCTTGCTCCCTGTTTCGGCAGGCACGCTGGACCGCCTGGAAGGGTGCCAGGCTGATAGAGTCAAAGCATCGATCCATCTGATGCTTCTCCGCTTTGAACACTGGGGGCCGTGAGTGGGTAACCCTTTAAGGGTTTGGGGAGCTGGCTGTGGAAAAAGCGGATGGCGCTGCGGATGTCCAGCCCCTCCTGTTGTCTGGACGCGACCATGTCCATGACTGGTTCTCCTAAGTGGATTGGAGCCTTGGAGCCAGAGAGTTGGAAATGTATTTTTCCTAGCTCTTCCTCTGGAGCAATGAGGTCTTATCCAAGAGAGACAAGGTAATCACAAACACACTACTACTGAGAGATGATTTAAATATCATTTGGTCTGTAATGTAACTCTAGTTTTTATTTTTAAATGGCACTATTTGACCTACGTAGCAGCCGTACAATAGTGGTACCACATATGACACAAGGCCTACTGTACCTAGCCCAATATGCTTTGGGGTGTTTTGCTGAGGACGCATGTGTTTTTGTTTCTTGCCCTTTGAAAACAGCTGGCATGTCATCTCTTGTGAAATCTGTCAAACAGAAACAACTTAAGTTTTTTGCTTGGGAAAATAAAGATAGCTGTTACAAAAACACATTGAGATGATTCATTGCACCTCAGGGCTGCCAGTTTGCATGAGTTTCTTCAAATTGAAATACAATCTCCTGATATTCACATCTTGCTCCTTGTAGCCCTGGAAAAAAAAAAGATCAGATCATGATAAACAACGTTTACTAAAATAGATAACTTCTAAATCGACAAGTACAGTCACCTCTAAATTTGGCACCAATTATAAAAATGTAAAATGTTTGGATGAAATATATTTAAAATACAATAAAATGTAATTGTTCAATGTGAATTAAATTGTAGTTCCTTAATGAATAAAGTAAAAATTACAAATATTGCAAAATATAATTTTTCCTATTGATACTTAAGATCTTTTGGCCTGCATTTATAACTGGTGTTCTTTGATTCATACCAGAGGTTTTCAATGGGATTCAAGTCTGGAGACTGAGATTGCGAAACAATGAAAAATGTTGATTTAGAAAGCACCCTGATGGTTCTTTGATTTTTCACTACATAAATGCTGATCCGCAGTGCAACCTCTGATCCATGTCCCTTCACTGGCCTTAGTGGACCTGGCTGTATGCTGGCTGTCTGACCCAGCACAGGATATGAAGGACAGATGGGCTCTCTGACTGAATTTTGGGATTCTGGGGCTCAAAACAGCACACACACGTCTACCAGAAAAACAGATAAAATAAGTGAAAGGCAATAATGAAACCCAGGAAGGAAGATGATCTATAGGCACATAGGTTAATACATTCAGACTGCAAATTGAGATGTTTTTCCTGGTCCTAAGAAGTTCTGATGGTACAATTATGAATGCTCAACCTAACATTTAAAAGAAACTGTAAAACTGAGATTAAACCCCTGGACCTCCAGCATGAGGCTGCACATATTGGCATAGCACTGCCCGGGATTTTGGATAGATGAGTCGGAATATCTACCTTGCCACGTCGCACTCCAGCGACTCCCTGTGTGCAGATTGGGCACCAGTAAATTCAATTGCGGAAGTATGGTGAGTGTCAATCATCCCACACATCATCTGACTAAAGGTTTCCGTGTTGGAGTTTGAAAAGAATTGGCCGACTCGGCGAGTGGAAACAGCTGCAGCCCAGCAGACCCACCTGTTGCTAACCTCGTTTAAGAGTTAGCTCTTAAACTTCTGTTTAGTCATCATTTCCATGTAATTTTTTTGGATTCAAACTGTATTTTAACACTTAACAATTAAAGTATGTAAAAGCAAAGCAGATGTCACTGGTAAGACATTTTTTTTGTTGATGACTTATAGATAGTAATGACATTCATATGGATAATAATTGTCTGGCTTTTTTGGTATTTTTTTTCACATTTTCCACGCTTCCCAATTCCCACTAACCCTGCCTTGTTGCAGCTCCGCAACTCCTTGGACAGATCTGTGGGATAGCGTGGTATATCCAACCACATGACACCCAGCCGCCGATTTTTTCACACTGCTCATCCAACACGGAAGCCATTAGTCAGATCACCAACTATACTTCCACGATTTAATTTACTACTGTCCTCTAAATGGCCAGCAGAGCTAGGCTGCTTAAACGGCCTTGGCCCATTGCATTACGGGTAGGACTTTAACCTTTTTATAGTACAAAATCACTGTCAATCAAAAGGAGATGCAGTCTTTTGACAGACCCTCCAATCATCACGCAGATGCCCGGAGTCCAGGCCAGCCCACTCCTCCATTCACCCCCAGAGACGCTGAGCATCCGTGGGCGGGACATAATGGCAGCATTTATCCAATGACCATTTAGTTTCGAAGCACTGAAAATAACTGTTCAAATCAGCCCCATTAAAGTCCATAGACACCAGGCTTCAACAGGGAAATGCACTGTGACACTACGGGAATGAAACGGAAATCGATGATGAACTACAAGAGGTAGCTATTGGTGATGGGTTCATGGCAAGGGGGTAGGCAGAAGCTGAAGCAACCATGGGCTTAGTGGCCAACGGTGGAACCTCACCCCCTGTGGCCCAAAAACACTTTGCCCATAGACTTTCATGGTGAATGAGACTTCTATATGTCAGCGGAAAATATTTTTTTGGGTACATCCACTTACCAGCCCAAACACTTAAAACACAGGTGTCAAACCAGTTCCACGGAGGGCCGAGTGTATGCTGGTTTTTGGTCTTTCCTTTCAATTAGAGCCCAATTAAGACATAGACTGCCAGGTGAGGCGAGATCCTAACCAATTAGTGACATTCAATCATTCAGGTACAAGGTAAAGGCGAAAACCTGCAGACACTAGGCCCTTTGTGGATCTGGTTTGACACCCCTGACTTAAAGGGTACTTGTTTATTTTTAAATTAACATTCCCTAGTAGACGAATCCAGTAGACAAATTCCTGTCGACATCAACTAATCCCATCATCCCTTCAGCAGTATATATTGTGTTGCTGTTTGTTTGTCTTTCTCTCTTGGTGTATGGTTTGAGCTGTGTTTGGTGGTTGAGAGCTCAATGTGTATTCAGTGCATCCAGTACTTAGTCTTTCTCTCTTTCCTGTGTGCGAGGTTGCTTTCTGTCAGTGTGGTTTGGTTGTTTTGTGAGTAAAAATTTTGTTTGTTAGAGTGTGTGCTGTTAGGCCTAATTAGTGTGATCATTGTGCTTCTGAGTGGTATTAACCAGTATTGTGATTGTTGCGCTCACCTCATTGTTATTATTATTATTCATTAGTATCATCATAATCCTTTGTTTCATTTTCTTCCCAGGGGGAAGGGGGATGCACTTGGGAGTGTTTAGGCAAGAGGCCCCTGGGGCATACATCTTCCCACAGGTAACTCCCTTGTCTAAATACACTTAAGTAAAACCTGGGTGGACCACCCCCTGTACTTATGGTTAGGGCGACAGTCTGCCAGTGTAGTTTTGCATTATTAGGTCAGGTTAGGGGTGGGGATTTTATGTTTTGATTTCTTTGTTTTGGTTCCACCCAGCACCTCCCGCATATTTTACCGTGGCTACATTATTAGCTTTTGGTTTATATGGTATGCAATTGTCTGTGTGTTCTGTACCCACAACACCATACCTTTCACTGGCTTTGAGAGCCCTTGAGCAGTGGGATGTCACGGTCCCCTCCCTAACAGGAGGTGTGCATAACAGTGAGGATAGCTATAGGTCGGTCTGCGAGGCTGCAGTTTGTTTAATGTAGTATAATTCATTATGTAACAGAAAGACTGTTTTTTGCTGTAAACAAGTCATTAATTTAACCAGAGCTTATTTGAGTGCGAACTGTTTCCGGAAATTACGAAACTGAAGTTCAAGGGTTAGCCATAGGTGGTGGGTTAGTGAGAGGTAGGGTTAGCAACAGGTGGGTCTTTGGGGCTGCAGCTGGATGCTATAGGGCTCTGCGACATGTGGTTGGATGAACCATGTGAGCGCCCTTCACCATCCTGCAACTGTCAACCGGGCAGTTGCCGACATAGCAGAGTTGGTGGGGAAAATTGGACAATAAAAATTGAGAGGGGGGAAAGTGGGGAAAAATAATTTAAAAAAGAACTAGAATTAAACCCACAATCCTCAGAACCAGAGACTGTGGTTTATTCCACTCAGTCATATTTCAGTTAAGGTGTTCAATTACTAAAAATACACCACCATTTATGATAGCTTTTTTTAATCTATTTTTTCTTTAAAAAAATATTTCAAAAGCCAGTTTGTGTGGGAAACAGCATTAAAAGCTAATTTTATTCAGCATTAGACATTAGTCATTACTGTACCTCAAATAGTGCCATGAGACCATGAGAATATGTTGCTATTGGAGCGTGAACCATACACCATACTTTACCACAACAATTCTTTAATGATGTACACGTACACATAAAACAGGCATGAACAGTAAACTGCCTGTTCTTACCCAAGCCTTTTTCTAGTCAGATATCCCCGGATCCATCGCTGGATGAACAATGTTGGAGAACAAACAGCCTGGATTCTATTGAACTCTGATACAATCTCATGGACTCCCCTCATTTCGTTCTGATATGGGCCCTGATTTAGAGGGAATCACAAACAGTCAATAGACAGTTAGCAAAGTGATTACGGATGACTTTAACATTCACAGGTACACAGGTAGGCCTACAGACCGTCTTAGCTGTTGGATATAGGTACACATAAAACTGAGGATATAGGGCTTTGAATTGCAAAGAAAGGATCCAGTTTTCAATTAACTCCTCATCTGAGATTACAAAATTATCCAGAGCCTTCAGTGACCAGATGCTGTTAATGATGCATTGTCTGTAATTTTCCTGTAAACTGAGTGGTGTGTCATGGAGCGTCAACCCGGTGAGGATAGGACAGCTTGACAACACCTCAATGCTCGTTTTAGTCCCCAGATTGTTGTCATGGAGATAAAGCAGCTGAAGCCGCCTCAGGCTGTCCCAGAACTCTACACCAGGAAGTTGGGTTATCTGAAAGACAGACTGTCAAACTCTAATCCAGAGATTACAATAGATTATGCTCACATTTGATATTCTACAGAATGTATTTAATGTGTTACACACTGTATCCTTATTTTCCAAAATGAACATGAAAAACTTCCACCATATCATGAGGATATAAAGAAATATGAAAAAGATTTTCAAGTAATGGCTTAGTATTACAATCAGATAAAAAACTCATTTTAAATTAGGTAGCAAAGAAATATTATATATAATAATGTGATATGTTATTCTAAATGTGTTTGAGTTTGGCTATCCCATGCTATGTGGGAGTTCCTAAAGAGTTAGGCACATAACACTGTATCAAAAAGTACCTGATTTCCCTTGAGATCCAACTTCATAGTTGAACACATGTATAAAGCGCATCTATCTAAGTAATAAAATAGTTGCCAAGTTGCAAATTCGAAGACACCGGCAACATTCCAGACTGTCCAGTTTTTTCATCAGTAAATGGCTCAGATTGACCAAAACAATTTTGTTCAGGGTCAGTGTTGCTCTCCTGGTTTAAAGTTTGTACCTCCCCATGGCGCAATATAAGGGACTCGGAGCAGGTCACCAGGTAGTTCTGGGCATGAAGTGAATCCATTACATCCAGTTGAACCAATGTCTTCAGTGTCTTCAGACAACTATTATTTTCAAAAAAATATATTTAAAAATGAAAGTTAATAAAACCAAATGTTTTAAATAAACACAAACTTAAGGTTAAATGTGTTCATGTTTGTTTATTTCTTTAGAAAAGAGCACTGATGTTTCTGACACTGTAGAATGATACAGCAGCTATATGTTTTATGTTGTCATGAATACAATTAATTTGCGCTAGACCGCAGACAGCAAGATGCATCGTGCTTCTTGTTGTGAAAAGAATGTAAGAAACCGAATAGGCTATTGTATCATAAACGTTTGGGTAATAGCCGGTCGATGGACCTGTATGAAATTGGTCTGTAGCGCCATCTGGACCTTAATTGGTGCTATGGTCTATACAGTATATCCACGAAAGGAATAAAGCACGCGGGGCTGTCAGAAATAAACCTATAATTCGACACCAACGCTGCAAACACTCACGCTTTGACCGTGTAACACATGCAATTGACCCATATTCTCTTAATACATCCATGCCCAGATCTCACACCGCATCTCTATTTCTGTACATGTGTGAACAATTGTCGAATACTATCTGCATTGTGCAGTCCGTCAGCTGTGCATTAGTCACGGAGCGCTGCTTGAGCGGAAATGTAAATTCGCAAACTTGATAGTCATAAACACATCCATAAAACAACATACTACTTTTAAATAATATTATAATAGAAAAGAAAATAGTAAATTATTTGCAAAAACTTTATTCCCATTCTCCAAACTTGGTGCTATAATAATTATTGAAATTCAAGTTATGATGTTTCCTGCATTGAATAGTAGGTCTATACTTCTGGAAAAACAGTCAGGATAATACACAGATAGACACAGGGTCAGACAACCAATATGGGAACTAACGGGGAAGAGAAAACATACTCCATAATGATTCATGCAATATTAAAATGACATTTAAAGATATAAATATTAGTCTAAATAGAATAATAATAAACGTTTAGAATTGCACAAGTATTATGCAACAATAATGTGTTACTGTCCAATCTCCATAAAGTCATGGTTAGCAATAACATATTAGTTACACAATTTACACAAAAGGAACAGCATGTCTGACTGTGGGACGAATGAAGACAAAGCACCTTTAGAAAGGGGAAATGAGAAAGAGGCAAGTAAAAATAATCTGACCTTCACTTGGTAACCCTAAATTGGTCTCAGCATCACAGACTGTCAAAACCACGAACCAGGAAGAAATGGCTCAGACACACAGGCTATAAAAAAGTTATTCACACATGCAAAGTAGTGAAAAAAATGCCTTTTTTGGGGGGGACAACCACCAATGTCCCATTCTAGAGAGTTAGACATTTATATTGCAATAAAATATTATTTCTGAAAAACATTTTTGTGTTTTAATACATTATAAAATAAATAAAACAGACAATGTATAATACATAACATAATCTACACTTGTGCATGACAATAAATAAAGTTTTTATTTTCATCCATATTTAGACGTTTTTCTATATTGACCATATAAATAAAGTGCATTTAAAAATGTAACACTGGACTTTAGATAAATTTAATCATTTCTTTTTTATTTTAAATGCTTTAATGCAAATATGCATTTAAAAAAGTTAATGTGTGAACAACCAGTAGCTAATTATCAGGTAAATCTGTGGATGACATTGATGTGTTTAATGATTCAAGTGTCCAGTCCTCGGTGAGCGGGCTATTATGCGTTGAACTAAAGACATTACAACCATTAAAAATACACTTTGCTACGATGAAAAATGAAAATAATTGTATTTAATTTAGAAGTCATCTCTAACACTGGTCCTGGATAGGTACTTTCGTGACAGTTCTCTCCAACCCTAATTTAGCACATCCGATTGTAATGCTGGTTGATAAGATGAACAAGGCCACAATGTGTTTTTGCAGGAAACATCTACAGGACGATAGCCCTCCAGGATCAGGGTTGTGGGCCCTGATTAGAAACGGTACAATCTCTACAATCAGGGTTATGGTTAGGTTAGAAACGTCTGTTTCTTGCTCAGGCTGAACCAACCCCAGTGGCGCAAATAATCTATGCATTTAAATTAATGAAATTGGACAGTACATTCTACATTCGCCGAATTGCGAAAATATAATAAGATGCCAAACCTTCTGCCCAATTATTTTATTATTGACACTAACTGCATGGATCTTTCATGACCATGACCTTAGTTACGTAGTATTGTTGGCATTGCTCATACTAAAATACCACGTGACAAAACCCGGAAATAGGTATACTACTGTCTATGGCTGAAAAGCGATAATACTGCTTTATCGGCGCATATGAATCAGCATCTACGGATTGTGTATGGCGCCTGGTACTGTACAACTAGCTATTTCTGCCACGCTTTTTCGTGTTTATCTTGACGTTTAGCCAGTAGAATGAACGAACAAGGGAGTAAAAAGTTGCAAACTTCTACAATGGAAAAACTTAAAAGATTCGATAAACTACGTGGTAATTCTAAACTATTTAACAATATATATAATTTTGATTGATGGAAATGTTAGTAGTCATAGTGTAAAATGTGTGTATTGTTTCCATTTAGGTAAACTGGTTCAACCCGGAGAATTCTGGGATCTTGTAGTATTAACAGCAGCAGATAACGAACAAAGAGAAGCATATGAACTTCAGATCTCAGAGAAACTTGGGAGGAAAGAGATCCCGTATGGTATTCCTTATCACGTGTTTTCTGATCCACCTGGAGCCAAAATCGGTGAGGATAAATTAATATGTGTGAATGTGATTAATCAATATGTCAATGTATAGTTTTATATTGTTCCTTATGTATCTCATAGTAAAATTGCTGATCATATACCAAATGACCTTTATTCATCAACACATTATAGTCAAATTTTGAGAGTGATGTTTGTGGTACTGTCAACAGATATAAATATAGTGTAGACATAAACACATTGTTTAAATAAAGTACAAAGCATGTGGTTTAGATTAACATAGAAAATACACACATCACAGAAAATGTCAGTAAATTACCTTTAGACTGCATTTAATATGATAACATGGAGCCCACACAGCAATTTGATACATAATACTGCTGATTTCATTGAAGTTTGATGCAAACATAACTTTTTCACTGATGCTTGATACAAACAGCCCCTGATGTCACTGAAGCTTGCTACAGTCTGTGGTTTCACTAAAACTTGATAGAGCTCCTGATTTCAGCTAAGTTTATTTATTTTATTTAACCAGGGGGACACATTGAGACCTACATCTCATGTACAAGTGCACCCTGGGAATACAACCAAAAAAAGGCACACATACAAATAAATTAGATTTCTACCTGCAAATGAGAAGCAATATTTATTTCCATAAATAACCCCCAACTTTACATTTCATTTTCTTAACAAGCTCTGTTAAATGTTTCTTAAAGGAAAGATCACTGTCTATCAAGATACCAAGGTATTTGTTGGAAGGTACTTGTTTAATCACATTACCATTCAAGGAGTAGAGCATAGATAAGTGTCATCAGCATACAGATAAGAGCACATTCTTTAATAGATTGCCCAATTTAATTTATATAAAGATTAATAAGAAATGGTCCTAGAATTTCTCCCTGTGGAACACCTTTATGTATCTCAAGAAAATCATATTTGACTGACTGTAAGAGTCACAGACCCAAGCACACACATCAGAGCTGAGGCCTCTTTGGGACAACCTTTCTTAATAAAATACCATGATCAACAGTGTCAAAGGGCCTTGGAAAATTTGATTAACAGGGCAGCAACAATCCTCCTAGAATCCAGAGCATTGACAACATAATTTACAACCAATGTGGCTGCTATATTAGTGCTATGCCCCTGTCTCAACCTTGATTGATTCAAGGTACATTTCTCAGGTAAATAAGAATGAAGCTGCCCATTTATCAACGTCTCCAGAATTGTAGCTAAACAAGGAAGCCTAGAAATTGCTAATGATCAAGACCATTGCAGTCGCCACAAGGGTCAATGCTAGGACCTATTCTCGGGGGTCTTCAACTCTAACTCTACGGGGTCTGGAGCCTGCTGGTTTTGGGTTCTACCGCAACATTAACTGGACTCACCTGGTGTCCCAGGTCTAAACAAATCCCAGATTAGAGGGTTGCAATGAAAAAGTGGAGTGGATCTGGCTTTGAGATCCGGAGTTGAAGAACCCTGCGCTACATGCACCCAATTGGCCAGATCTTTAGACAGCACAGCGTCCATATTCACTGCTTTGCAGATGACATACAGTTGTACATTAAAACCAAGCCTGACACGTCTCCTCTGTCAACCCTGTCCAAATATCTGGATGATGTCAAAGGCTGGATGCGGAACAACATCCTCGAGCTCGACAGCAGCAAGACAGAAGCAACACTAATAGACACCTCACAGCAGATCACTAACTCCCGCAGCATATATCCTGCCATAGACGGTCACATCATTTCCCTCTCCTCTGTAATCACCCACCTGGGTGAAACATTCAAATCTACTCTCTTTTAATGCCACATTAGTCATGTCTATAAAACTTCATTTTTCCATCTTAAGAACATCTCCTACCTAAGATCCACCCTAATCTTTCCTCATGCAGAAAAGCTATTCCATTCATTTATTTTCTCCAGAATTTAACGAGAATGCAGTACTTGGGGGATCTACCAGCATCCTCAGTTCATACATTACAGCTCATACAAAACAGTGCTGCAAGGATCCTGAGAAAAGTCAAAATGTCTGTCCACATCACCCTGTCCTCGCTGACCTCCATTGGATCCCTGTTGCACACAAAACTGACTTTAAAATTAGCCTCGTAGTCTACGAATCACTCCATGACATCGGGCCTTCCTACCAATTAGATTTACTCTCCATTTATGAACCACCATTCCCCGTAAAGGTCCAGCCATAACAAACTTCTCAAAGAACCAAAAACCTGGCCATGATCGATGGGTGACCGTGCCTTTTCCTCCCATGGACCATGTCTTTGGAACTCCCTTCCTGACAGCTCAGCGCTGTCCAGTCTGTTGAGGCTTTTAAAACAGGCTTTAAGACACCTATTCTTCAGCTGGCCTACTCTTCCTTTTAATCAAATTGATAACCTGTGTTATGTATGTTTATTGTGTATATACCGTATGTGTGTATATTAGCTTAATATGTGTATGTATCTACGTATTATTTATATTTATTTTTATGCACTCAGATTATACTTCAATAATAAAAAAAGCTTAAATTATTATTATGAAGAGGCCTTAAACACCTACATGTTTGATAAATAAAGCCCTTTATTGCACTAAAGCTCTATAAAGTACATACAGTTCCTGATTTCAGTAAAGCGTTTCACTTTGACTGAATTTAACTTCTAATTTAGGAAATGGAGGTGCAACACTGTATTCCCTACAGCAGCTGGTAGACATCTATGGGAAGGCTTTGGGTGGATACAGAGTCCTCCTGATTCATGCAGGTATAACAACAGACTTGATACCTGCTTTACCGTCAACTTTGAATTTGAACCAAAAAAATTTTGATACTGTAATTAGTCACTTTGTTTTTCCTTTCCGTCAGACAAGTATGCACACTCAATTTACCTTTGACTGTTTAAAAAATGCCTTGCTCTTCCCAGGGGGGTTCAGCCAGCGCCTGCCCAGTGCCAGTGCTTTAGGCAAGATCTTCACCCCCATCCCCCTGGGTGATCCTCTGTACCAGATGCTGGAACTCAAATTGGCCGTGTTTGTGGATATCCCCTTACACATGAAACCGGGTGTGCTGGTGACCAGTGCAGACTGCCTTGAGCTCTACAGCATAGGAGATGACAAGAGGATCAAGTTTGATCAGCCCGGGTTCACTGCTTTAGCTCACCCCTCCACCCTCACCACCGGAACCACCCACGGAGTGTTCGTGCTGGAACAGCAGGAGAATTCGGGAGTGGCCGATATGGAGTACAGGACAAGCCTCCATTTTCTGCACAAACCCAGCATCAAGACGATGCGTGACAGCGGTGCTGTATGTACGACCGGGGGTAACCCCCTGTTGAGTGACACTGAGTTTGTGTACACGGACAGTACCTTTTATGTGGACCACCAGACGGCCATGTCTTTACTTAGTCTCCTCAAAGAGACCGGTCCGCTGGGTTGTGAGGTAGATGCATATGGGGACTTCCTACAGGCCCTGGGTCCCAAAGCCACAGTGGCGTACACCGGCAACACGGCCAACGTGACCAGGCAGGAGAGCAGCCTGCAGGAGGTACGTCAGAAGATCTTCCATCACCTCAAGGGAACACCTTTTAACGTGGTGGCTCTCAACCACTCCAAGTTCTATCACATCGGCACCACTGCAGAGTACCTTTTCTACCTCACGGAGGACCCTTGCCTTCGGGCTGAGCTGGGTTTGTACAAGGTCCTTGGCTGCAGTCAGAACTTCAGTTCAAAGGTCTGCTGTGAGATTCTCAGTGACGTGGAGCCCACCTGCTATATAACTCCAGGTTCGGTAGTGGAGTACTGCAGGCTGGACTCTGGCGTCCACGTGGACGGGCGGTCTCTTCTCAGTGGCTGCTGGGTAGGAACAGGCCTAAAGGTGCCCAGTGGAACTTTCATGCATTCCCTCTGCATCAACCACAATGGCCAAAGCGTTTTTGTCACCGTTGCCTTTGGCATCGAGGACGACCTCAAAAAGAGTGTTGGGACCCCTGCAAATATGGAGGACTTAAAGTTTTACGGGACTGGATTGGTGGAATGCTTGGCTAAGTGGGGCCTGTGCCCAGAGAGTCTGAGGTTCTCTGGTGACACATCGAGTTGTAGTCTTTGGAATGCCTGTCTGTTCCCTGTGAGGTCGGACATGCGCAACTCGTTCTCCTCGACTCTGGATATGGTGCAGGTGCTGCAGCGGGAATGCTCCCCTGTTCCAATGCCTGCAGGGACTAAGCTGATATCTTTACAGGAGGCACTGCAGTGTAAAAACCTGGAGGAGATGTTCAAGTACAGAAGACTCATGGAGGATGTAAAAAGGAAAATTGTCAGCTGACTGTAGTCTGAATTTTCTGCTCCTTTTTTTCGGGCAGCGCTTGCCTCAGTGCTGGAGCTCAAGATGAAGTCGGAGAAGCCCTGACTAGGATTGAACCTGTGTCCACTATAATGTAGTTGTCCTGTGAAGCAGCGTCTTAAAGGGCATCCAGACTTAACGCACATAGAAAATGATGCGTAGACAGAACAAACTATGAACACCTTATTGCTGACAACAGCCTTGTTGTGTTTCAACAGGCATGTGAATTTACCTAGTGCTACTAGGTTTGGTTATTGCATGTGTGGCTGAGTAAAATCTTTCGGGGGCAGTTGTCTGAACGAGGCTTCCGTGACTCAAACCAACTCCTCAGCACTACAAGTTACTGGTAAAGTTGCTACTCGCTTTGCGTTACTGTTTTGGGGCATCCCAAATCTGCATAGCTCATGTCTGTATACTAGCATGACACGCCCCTTTTATGAGAAAAAAGGAAACACTACAACTTTGCATTTTGTTTGACAGTGTAGACCCCTTTAGCCCACTCTGCCATGTGTAGCTGCTCTACAAGGTTCACATTTGGTGGTTGGAGTCACTTTGTCTCGCTATTTAAATTCCAGATATAGTTTTCCTTATTTATTTATTTTCCCAAATTGAACAAATGTGCAAATTGAACAAATGTGCAAAAGCATTTGTGTTATTGCATGATTTACCAAAAAGATTCAGGCATCCATAAATAGCAGCTATGGTTCCTGCTAGAATAATTTTAATTAAATTCACTATTTCAGACATTATTCATGTACATAGTTAGTGCTGGGCGGTATACCGGTTCACACCGAATACCTGTATTTATTTTCGTCATGATATGAATTTTTTATATACCGCCATACCGGTGTATTTGAATAGACAACGTCCGGAAAGCTGCGCCTTTGCGACACTGCTGAATACATTAAATTCCAACCTGGAATGCTATTTGATTCATATAGCCTACTGTACTATTTGAGTGGGCTTTTATGTCAATCTGGGTGCAATCTACAGTAGCTACTATAGAATTCGACAGGAGGAATGCCCAAGACAGAACGCGAGTGTAGCTTCTGTAGAATATACGGCAGGAGGAATGCCCTCGAACAAGCCGAAATCATGGTAAACATTCATCTTCTTTGTCAGCAGAAACAGGCATATAAAAAAAGTTTTGTCTCTAAAGTTTA
>JACXGM010001380.1:0-11731 GCA_016801145.1 Umbra pygmaea
TATAGGGGAGCAATCAGAAATATGTTGTTATATGTTATGTATAGGGGAGCAATCAGAAATATGTTGTTATATGTTATGTATAGGGGAGCAATCAGAAATATGTTGTTATATGTTATGTATAGGGGAGCAATCAGAAATATGTTGTTATATGTTATGTATAGGGGAGCAATCAGAAATATGTTGTTATATGTTATGTATAGGGGAGCAATCAGAAACGCCTGCCAGATGCTGATGATACTGGGCCTGGAGGGCAGGTCAGTGTACGAGGAAGACTTTGAGGCCCCGTTCTTAGAAATGTCAGCAGAATTCTTCCAGGTAGGTTGTGCATCTTTTTACACTGTTTAGTTTTTTACACTGTTTAGTTTTTTACACTGTTTAGTTTTTTACACTGTTTAGTTTTTTACAATGTTTAGTTTTTTACACTGTTTAGTTTTTTACAATGTTTAGTTTTTTACAATGTTTAGTTTTTTACACTTTTTTGTTTTTTACATTGTAACGATATGCGTATTGCAATTAGATATGCACTCCAGAGCCTGTTCGCCTGGCTGGCAACAGTATATAATGCCCGCAACACGAACTCGGATATTTCATTTCAAAATAATAGCGCTCCTCTTTCATTATAATAATCATTGTTTGTTAATTTCATTGATAGGTAGTGGGTCCATGTTCTTGTGTTGCTACAATTAGTCTATTCTGGGTAACAACAGACAGTGAATGATATTCAAATGTACTCGTGTTTTTTTACATGAGACACTGACAATATATTCAATTAATTTGTGTACAACTTATTTGTTAATGTTTTTAATAACCAGTTATTAAAAGCATGTTAAATGTGCAGTTTTTGCTATCACATACTCTTATTATTTCTTCACACACAATACAGTTGAATTTGGTTACAATTCATTAGCTTTACAATGAATTAAAACTAGCGCTATTCATTTGAAATGAAATATCCGAGTTCGTGTTGCGGGCATTATATACTGTTGCCAGGCGAACGGGCTCTGTAGTGCATATCTAATCGCGATACGCATGTCGTGCAGCCCTATTTTGTGTGGTGTCTGGTCTCATGGATGCTGAAATAATACAAACATGTTGTACGTCTGTTATGTAAACATGGTGCTCTTCTCACTGCCCTCGATTTACTCTGAATAACAAAGTTTCGTCATTTTATAGATGTGATGCGTCTTTGTGCTCATTAAAATGTTTCTCTCGTTTCACATCTTTAACACCAATATTCACATTAAGATTATCCACAAATAAAAAGGGTTTTAACGTTCACTCACAAAAGCATTTTCGCCGATGTAGACATGCTAACCAGCCAGAGGATTGAAGTAATCTCATCCATTTTGTTGTGCTTTTCCATGACAAAGTGATAGCTAGCTGTTAATCATGGACTGTACTGTATTAGTAACCGAATGTGTAGCTTGCTTGTTAGATTACTTTTCATAGCTGTACTCTAGCAACTCCAGTGACTAATGTCATGGCATGTCTAGCCATTTCATTGCCTTGCCACTGGTTTTCAAATAATCTAAAATGTAGCTGAAAACCAGAGAAATCTGGAGTTGCTTGTTAGAATGCCACACGAACCTGAGAGATGCATTTCATTTACTCACCTGATATTTTGCAAAGTCGTATCGAACTACTGCTGGGTGCACTTTTCCTAGTCTTGCATTGTTTTTTGTATTCATAGTCCTTCATCCTGCAGTTGTTCTAGGTGGGAAATAACTATAAAGGCATCTTGAGTAATGATCAAAAATGCAATGGTAGAAATTACACAGGAGACGTATTTATATTACGGGACGGTTGGATTTCTTCAGTGTAGATAGTCAGGGTAAATGATCATGACATAGCAGTCTCTATGGCAACTGCACAGATGTTGGCTTGAACAGTACAGTACAGTACAGTACAGTACAGTAGCCTATTAGCTTTGTCTGATGTTGACAGGGTTGAGTCTGTATCACCCAAATGAGAAAGCATAAAAAATGTATCACTAAAGCAGACTTGTAAATGTGTTGATTAAAAAAAATCAATGTTGACAACCATTTTATAAGCACATTATCACACAACAGACTCTGCTTTGTGGCTTTTCACACTGCTAAGGTGTGTGGTTATTCGACAACGCACAGTCTGCTGTGTGTTATTGCTTACTTGACTAAAGTTCATTATTTTCCTACTGACTACATTGGTAGCAGGCCTTAGTCGTTTTGATTACCTGGTGTGAGATTCTGCTTTTCTAACCGATCCACCACTCAAATTTAGACTGAAAAACCTCTGATTTTCTATGTTGCCCTGTATTTTATATTCTGTGATGTCAGTAGCTGAATACACAACATGCTGTGCTGCTTTGACCCTGGTTAGATGGAGAGCCAGAAGTTCCTAGCGGAGAACAGCGCCAGTGTGTACATCAAGAAGGTAGAGGCCCGGATCAACGAGGAAATTGAGCGGGTGTTGCACTGCCTGGACAAGTCCACAGAGGAGCCCATCGTCAAGGTGGTGGAGCGTGAGCTCATCTCCAAACACATGAAGACCATAGTGGAGATGGAAAACTCAGGCCTGGTCCACATGCTCAAGAACGGAAAGACAGAAGGTAGATAAGGACAGCGGGCTTGATGAGTGGGATGCTGAATGGAAACAAAATATAATGCCTTTCAAAACAAGCTGTCGATCGATCCATTTGGCAACGGCTATTGCTCTCCAAAAATAATTAAAGGTTTTCCAAAGAAATCCTAGAACGTCTGCTGCATGCAGGTAGCATACTTCAGCTAGTTTTGGACATCAAGTCATAATATGTCCTGTTTAACATGATTGACTGTCAGCTAACTATGCATTGCAGCCTTATCCTAGGCTATATTAGATCAGCAAATCTGTGTTTGTGTGACAACTGCACCGTAGAGAGGCGTCTTATAATGCTCCGTCTAATAATATGGCTCCTAATACTATGGCTTCATGGGATCTTTTATCATTCAGGGCCCTTTTAACACCTTGGACAACAGTACTTATTATTGTCCCTCACTGATGAAACCAGCATGGAGACAATGCAATGGTCTGTCTGTTCATTCGTTCCTTTTCGTGTCACAAGCGATTTTTCTCTTGCCGTACTATGCATTTTTTTACCAAATCTTTGGTGAGTGATGCAACATACTGTTCATGTGCCAAACATACAGTGTGGCTATATATATAATATTTGTATCCAGACGTGCCTTCTCATTTAATACAACACGGTAGTTTATTTGTAATTTAAAAAACAACAATGTATAACTCAAGAACATCTAAATGCGTTTCCCCATGGACAGTGTTGGGTCAAGTTACTTTTACGATTACTTTTCAGTTACTTGTTGAGTTCACAAGTTTTGGGAAGCCCCTAATTAAGACAAAATGATCAGGTAAATAGAGTTCATATCTTACTGGTAACCATGATTGATATTTTCTCAGCAAGTAACTGAAAAGTAATCGTAAAAGTAACTGAATGAAGTAATGAATGGATGCTTTAAATTGCTTGCAGTTTTGGCTTGGCGGAAGAGCGAGCAACAGGTGAAACTTGAAGTTGTGTTGCACACATACCATGATGATCACGATAAAAAGGTTGTGGTTTGCCACTGTGTGTGCGATCCAGGTGGAAACTAGACCAGACCCATTGTGAGAGCTTACGTTATAGGACCATCAATGCTACAGCAATAAAATAAGGCTTCCGCTGTTCTACTGTACCTTCATCTAATATAAATACATTTGCTCCATTTGAAATAAATCAATATAGTAACCCCATTATGAGGCTAAATAACCTATTAAAAACAAAAAGGCTACATCCTGAAGAATTGCATTTGTGATATTGAATAATATCTCAAAATGGTGCACATATAGTACAGTGCACATGAACCCTTTATAGATTACATGCTGATAAAGAGCTGTCAGGTAGGATGGAGAGCAGAGAGCACAGTGCTAAACAGATGGTTTTATGGAGCTACTCACCATTTTCTCATTCAAAGTATTGTCTTGAGTCTGAATTATTCCTGAATTAAGGGAATTCAGTTCAATTAAGGGAGAGACGGCTACATTTACCCAGCATCATATAAGCTTCAGGCAATGAAATTCATCTCTGAATTGAGATGTCCCCTGCTTTTATTCAACCACCACCAAGATCAAATTCAAGCAGATGGACTGTCAAAGAGCATCAAACGCATGGAAATGTCGGAACATAAACCTTTGCCACTGAAGTCGTGGGAATACTGTGGGAATTCTTTGGATATTTTAAAGACTCACAAGGCACCATCAATGCTGAAGAGTTCCCAATATGCAAACCTTGTCCGAAAAAAGGCGCAGGAGGAGAACACTTCCAAGCTGAAGTCCCATCTCAGTGAGCATCATCCCACAGAATATGTGGAGATAAATGTAAAGACAAACAAGAGATAAATGTTAAGACAAACAAGAGTATAGGCTAATAAATTATAGACTGCCCTTTAATAAATATCACAGCCACATAGAAAACCTTTTTACAAGGTTACAGAAGTAACCCATATGTAGGTCTATATGTAGGTCTATATGTAGGTCTATATGTAGGTCTATATGTAGGTCTATATGTAGGTCTATATGTAGGTCTATATGTCGGTCTATATGTAGGCTAACATCACACTCGCAGCAAACAGATTTAAGCACAGTAGGTTATGCAGTAGGTTTTTTATTTAATATATTTGTTTATTTATATTCCCTTTGTTTTAATAGGTGGGCACGTTAAGAACAGTTTCTCATTTGAAACTGCGATCTGGCCAAGATAAAAATGCAGACGTGAAAGATGACATACCGATGTGAAAGATGATTTACACAAGAATAAAATAA
Source organism: Umbra pygmaea (assembly GCA_016801145.1). Classification (NCBI taxonomy): domain Eukaryota; kingdom Metazoa; phylum Chordata; class Actinopteri; order Esociformes; family Umbridae; genus Umbra; species Umbra pygmaea. The sequence continues at coordinate 4,831 of JACXGM010001380.1, forward strand.
AAACAAGAACACATGGTGCGGATCTTGAGATTAAATGATGTAGGAATATGTACAGGTAGCGCTAAACATTTCTAAAGAGAGTCAATATGTACCATGATCTGACAGTATGTTTGATATTGCCATTTTAAAGGTATTTATGGGGACAGTGGACTCGAGCATCAAGAATTATTTTAGTTCGTTCCAATCATTGGCAGTAGAGAACTGGAAAGAGGTTACCGAAGGAGGTACAGGCTTTTGTGGCAACTAGAGTGTTAGGTGCCAGGTGTGTACATGACGTGTCCGGTAGAGTTTGGCTGTAAGTCTGTGGAAAGCCCCTGACATGTGGAATTACAGACAAGACATGTTTGAGAGTGCGTCTGCTAGTTTTGACTGGTGTGTTGTCTCTGTTCCATCTCCCTCCAGACCTGGGCTGCATGTACAAGCTGTTCAGCCGGGTGCCTAACGGGCTGAAGACCATGTGTGAGTGTATGAGCTCCTACCTGAGGGAGCAGGGCAAGGCTCTGGTGTCAGAGGAGGGCGAGGGCAAGAACCCTGTGGACTACATCCAGGTACGCTGGAGCTACGTGCCAAGTCCCCAAGGTCTTACTGACCATGATATCTTGATTCTGCACCCACCTTGTGGAAGTCAGATTATTTTCAGCACTGAATTCAGCTTTTCAAAATCATTTAAAGTGTCAAAGTGATTCTATCAAATGAACTGAAATTGAGTGAGCCGTGTATAAATTTAGCAGCCAGTAAATTAAAGACGGACGTCGATCAGTTTGAGCAGAACATAAAGGCAGAACCTATTTGCACCCAGGGTGTAATTAGCCCATGTGTCTATGCTATTTTCACTCAGGTGTTCCATAGCCAACTACCCAGGTGCAAATACTTAAACTAATCTCACCCCAATACAATTTGCATTGACCTACATTTACTTTGTCTATTACACGATAAGCACCCTATGATTTACAAAAAGGAATACTCTCATCCCTACCACTACCCTCAACTTAATCATGACCTAACAACAACACTAACCCCATACTTAACTCTAAACTTAACCATTCATCGAACCAAAGAATCAATCATTGCAACCGTTGAGGCACGTAGCTATCAACTTTTGTTTCCTTTGGCACCATTGATGCGCTTAGCAATCCGTTACGCATTGTGTCATTTATTTGAGTGGGCGTAAATAGCCGATTAGCTTCCGTGTGGCTATTCTCACCTGGGTGCAGTGTTGACCTTCATTTTTGTATAAATATTTTGTTAATTTGAGTCTCTATTAATTGCTGCCCCAGTATTTGACTGGGATAGTATCTTACAGTAGTAGGTAAGTGCTGGGATTTTAAATGCTCTTTAAATAAAGTTGGATTTGATTCCCCCTCCATTAGGGCCTGTTGGACTTGAAGACGAGGTTCGACCGCTTCCTCTTGGAGTCCTTCAACAATGACCGGCTCTTCAAGCAGACCATCGCTGGAGACTTTGAGTACTTCCTCAATCTTAACTCTCGCTCACCTGAGTACCTGTCTCTCTTCATTGATGACAAGCTTAAAAAGGGAGTGAAAGGGGTAAGTTCTTCTAGTTTTGCTGAACGTTTTTCTAGTTTTGCGTTCCAAATTATTATCCGAATTGGAATGAAGTGTCATAAACATTAAATATTTTGTTTTTCAATCAAACTCATGGATGGTATTGTGTCCCGCGAACCTCAAGGTGTAGGATCCTCCAGAGGCTTGCAGTGCATAAACCTACTATTTCAGCCCCACCTAAACAATGCTCACAGGCAGAAACGGTTGCAGTGGGCCCAGAAATAATTTGGGCCCACTAATTTTCAAACAGTCTTGTTGACTGATGAGTGCCGTGCAACCCTGGATGGTCCAGATGGATGGAGTAGTGGATGGTTGGTGGATGGCCACCATGTCCCAATAAGGCTGCGACCTCAGCAAGGAGGTGGGGGAGTCATGTTTTGATCCACAATCATGGGAAGAGAGCTGGTAGGTCCCTGAAGGTGTGAAAATGACCTCGGCAAAGTATATAGAGTTTCTGACTGACCACTTTCTTCCATGGTACAAAAAGAAGAACCGTGCCTTTAAAATCACCATCTTCACGCTGCAAAGAATACCTCTGTGTCATTGGCTGCTATGGGCATAAAAGGAGAGAAACTCATGGTGTGGCCCCCATTTTCCCCTGATCTCAACCCAATTGAGAACCTTTGGAGCATCCTCAAGCAAAAGATCTATGAGGGTGGGAGGCAGTTCGCATCAAAGCAGCAGCTCTGGGAGGCTATTCTGACATCCTGCAAAGAAATTCAAGCAGAAACTCTCCATTAACTCACAAGTTCAATGGATGCAAGAATTGTGATCGTTATATCAAGGCTTCTATGTTAACATGTAACTTGCCCTGTTAAGATGTGTTTGAAATAGCTTTTGATTTCAGTAAATATGACCTCCTAATGCTGCAAATTCAACAAATGACAATTTTCTGTTCTTTATAACTTATAAAATGTTTTGAAACTCTGTTGCATAATAATTTGGAACAGTGCATTTTGAGTCTTTTTATTATTGAATAAAATTGTGTTTTCATTGTTCAATGAAATTCGACATATCCTAACGATTGGTGACTTAAAAATTATACTGACTGTCATTTGCATTGACACATGTAGACATACATTTAACTAGAAAGACAGATCTATTGCTGACTAGAAACACACAGAACTATAGCTCTCAATAGAAACAGACATACTCAATCTGACCTGAACTTTATGAAGAATATGATCATCAAGCTTTAAGAATCACACCTCTGACAGCTTCATTTATGTTAACATGCTTGTGTGCTTTGTTCTAAAAGAGAGTGATATCTGAAGTATTGTAGTATAAGTTTCCTAACTCTCTCCCTCTGTACTTCTTATTGTAGTATAAGTGTCCTAACTCTCTCCCTCTGTACTTCTTAATGTAGTATAAGTGTCCTAACTCTCTCCCTCTGTACTTCTTATTGTAGTATAAGTGTCCTAACTCTCTCCCTCTGTACTTCTTATTGTAGTATAAGTGTCCTAACTCTCTCCCTCTGTACTTCTTATTGTAGTATAAGTGTCCTAACTCTCTCCCTCTGTACTTCTTATTGTAGTATAAGTGTCCTAACTCTCCCTCTGTACTTCTTAATGTAGTATAAGTGTCCTAACGCTCTCCCTCTGTACTTCTTATTGTAGTATAAGTGTCCTAACTCTCTCCCTCTGTACTTCTTATTGTAGTATAAGTGTCCTAACGCTCTCCCTCTGTACTTCTTATTGTAGTATAAGTGTCCTAACTCTCTCCCGCTGTACTTCTTATTGTAGTATAAGTGTCCCTAACTCTCTCCCTCTGTACTTCTTATTGTAGTTTAAGTGTCCTAACTCTCTCCCTCTGTACTTCTTGGTTTCCAGTTGACGGAGCAGGAAGTAGAGTCCATCCTGGATAAGGCCATGGTTCTGTTCCGCTTCATGCAGGAGAAGGATGTGTTCGAGAGGTACTACAAACAGCACCTGGCCCGGAGACTGCTCACCAACAAGAGTGTGTCAGATGACTCGGAGAAGAACATGATCTCCAAGCTCAAGGTTGATATTCATGGTTTTATTTCTGTTTAACTTAATTAGTTACTAATCAGGAGTTGAGAGTACTGTAATATAATGTTTCCTATAAGCTGCTTGAATGCTCAGCAACACAGCTACTACAAGACAGTCAGTTAGTTGTTTGGGCGTAGGCTAGGAAGCACCCTAAAGTAGTGCTGGGCGGTATGACCAAAAATGTATATCACGGTATTTTTCAAAATTCTACCGTTTCACGGTATATGACTGTATTTAATTTTTTTTCCATGCATAATCAGGGGTTCCCAGTATTTTCTACTGGTTATAGGAATTATTGCAGTAGATTTGTAAATTTTTTTGTATTCCAAGACGTGCTTGTGGCTAAGGTGGTGTAGCAAATTGCTTGTATCCGATGTTGTGAGTAGAATTTACAGCTGTTGCACCAAATAAAAATAAGACTAGTCGTAGCTAAGTCCACCGTAAGCAACGCGCGTCCGTGAAATCAGAATATTACTAGTGATAGTTGCTACGTGAGATGACTCTACAGTGTAACCCTATGGGGCGAATATGCTATCTTGAAATAAATCGCTTATTTTCACTATTACCGGCACATACATGTTATTATCAACATTTGTCAATATGTAAAAGGTCCTTACGGAAATATTCCAGTTCAAATTTACCTTCTATATCGTAAATGGGCCTCTAAAAATGCTCATTGTAGTGAGTGAATTGTAGTGAGTGAACATGTTGCCTAATAAGTCTCTGAGTACTGTTTACCTTTTCTCTTCAGTCTCCCGAGTCCTGACAGCTAACCTTTCGTAGTTCATCCATCGCCGACGACAGGTTAAACTTACTCGACGGCAAAAATGGTAACTGTACAGTAACTAGTGCTGCAATGTAATGTACTGCACTGTTAGGCTATTATTATTATTAACAGACATCGATAAACCCTTTCCATGTTGTAGCCTAAAAAACACATTCATTTCACATACAGCTCCCTCACTTTTCTGGTTCACGGGGGAACTTGTAATTTTCTTCTACGCTTCCCGGTCTTTCATTGCAGCCAAACGCGCCACAGTTGTGCATTTTTTTTCAGTGATTTCTGTAATTTTTAAAATAATGTATTACATTTTTTTCCACTATTCGCTACACTATGTCAATGGGAATCAGCTGAATGTTGGGCTCCAACATGGAGTCCACAAAATACGTGACCACCTCGAAACCAATCGCATAACGGGATTGCTCAGAACACTCGATTCCCTAGTTGGCCATACTCTCTCTATATATGTCTCTGTTTTAAACGTTCCAACGTCGCCCCCTGGCAACCGTTTCGTTCCATAAGCCATAAAGTGTAAAAGAAAAGAGAAGCTACCAATTTTAAATAGCTAAACCCCTTTACTAGCTAATTGTTCTGAGTTACAAAGCCAAATAATGTGTGTGTTTGCTGTGGTGCACTACGGTACGAAAAATACATGGAATTAGCTGCTTTAACCAACTTTAGTTAGACCAAACAACTAACATTGTCCTGACATGAGAAAGATAACAGAAAATATATTCACAATTCAACATGAGGAAGGGCAGTGAAGCGTCAGTCTTAACAAGCATTAATGTTCAATACTGTAGTGATGGAAAACAATGTTTTGGGATGGATCGCACAGCTGAAAGCGACTGATTAGGATTCGTTTGTAACGTAGTTAGTACCGTTTTAACAAACAACACGTTGGCTATTTCCAGGCATTTGATTGATTATCCATGTAGTTCGCTGCTAACGTAGGTATTGTGCCCTGTATCTTCGATTGAACAAAACGGTCTTTCTCCAAAGAAATTACAGCTAAATCTTAATGCCATTAGAGAGTCAGAAAAACAATACATTTTAAATTATTTATATAAATCAGCATCTTGCGCCCTGGCTGTGCCTGCTGGCTACTAGGCGTAGCTCATTGAGAGCTTATGTCTGGCTGGTGCAACAGGTATAAATATAAAGTCAGACGTAAAGGGCATTTTAGGTCAGAGGTACAGTAGGACCTATATATCCAGCTGGTGCAACCGGCCCCTGAGCACTACTGTTTACCCTCCCGACGCCTCGCAGTCGCACCATGCGTGTTTAGAAGCGCAACATTGAAAAGGGTCTGAACTGAAACAGTGTCACACAGCGTAGCGTTCCGAACGTTATGTATTCAAATACACCGGTATCGCGGTATATAAAAAATTTATATCATAACAAAAATAAACCCCGGTATTCGGTGTGAGACGGTATACAGCCCAGCACTACCCTAAAGCCCCTACCCATACCCCCAACTCCTTAGGTATTCTCATTAAATTACTTCTGTAATCGTAAAGGCCTTGGTTTCATCCATGTAAACATTAGAAGCCTACATCTTAAAATTGATTTATTCACTGCTTTAGCACATTCAGCCAATCCTGGCATCTTAGCTGTGTCTGATTGAATTCCATTCCCAACTATACCATCTTCCATCAAGACAGAACCAGGGCTCTACGCTGGCTTAACATTTTAAGTTGAAAAATGTAGGCGCACACAAGAAAATCTAGGAGCACTATACAAAGTCTTGTTATTTACACTGTAAAACATACTTCAGTTTTGAGAGCTTTACACCTGCCTCATACACCTTTTCATTTACATTCCCTGCCTTACTCCCTCTCTTACAATCCTCCCACAGACACACACCTCTGAAATTGATCCAAATACATTATAGGTGCCATCTCAAGCTACCAGCTTGTAAACATTTTATTTTTCTATTTAAAAAAAATCTAACAATATGTTACACAAAGCACATCCTAAAATGTATAACTTATGTCAACGACAGACCGGCATGTTCCCATTGGCAAACAATGTGGATGCACAATTCATCATGTCTTTATTGCAATAGAGGCAAACTGTAGAGGCAGGTAATGTGTATTGTATATAAGAAAAATATGCTTAATAATATACATGTGTAACCCACAATTTCAAACTCACTGCTACACCCTTGAATATAGTGTAGATTTATACTGATTATACAACACTTTATCCCACCATTATTGATCATCTTTGAAGTTTGTCAGTCCAGAAATGTCAATCAAATCATATCAAGCTATATTTGCGCAGACTGCATGAATATCTTCCACCTGGGCACAAGCCACTTTATTGTATACAGTGCTTAACCCCTTAAGGATCAGGCTCTTATTGTGAAAGTCTGCTTAAGAAACATACCCAAAGATAACCTCTTGTTACACTGGACATGAAGCAAGGAGAAACATATGGTTGCTATTTTTGGAATTTTTTGGAAATTGAATTATTATTTAGAATAAACAATGTACACAGTGAATGTTGCACAAGATGAAAGGAAATACAGGTCCTTCTCAAAC
>JACXGM010001380.1:11831-23914 GCA_016801145.1 Umbra pygmaea
TTCATTGCACACCAACTGAAATATTTCAGGTCATTTATTGTTTTAATACTGATGATTTTGGCATACAGCTCATGAAAACCCAAAATTCCTATCTCAAAGAATTAGCATATCATGAAAAGGGTCTCTAAACGAGCTATTAACCTAATCATCTGAATCAACTAATTAACTCTAAACACCTGCAAAATATTCCTGAGGCTTTAAAAAATTCCCAGCCTGTTTCTTTACTAAAAAAAAAAGTTTAATTTTTATCATTACATTATGGAAAATAATGAACTTAATCACAATATGCTAATTTTTTTAGAAGGACCTGTATGTATTTTTTTTTTACATCTTTCAAGTGCAAATAAAAAGCCATATTGAGATAGGGTCCTGGAAAAACTTCTAATCATGTCCCCCAGGGGAGGGAAACATAAGTTTGAAATTTTAGAATGTTATGAGTCCTGTTATCAAGGAGTTATAGAATATTTTGTAAGATGACCCCAAGTGTCCTTCACGATTGTGCCCAGATGTATCAATGTGTCCAAATTAATAATTTTTCATTCCGAATCCCCAGGCTATCTAGATGTTCGCAGACAGCTGATTCATCATTCTAATTTTGGGGAAGGCAGAAATACATGACCATATATCTGTGTATACTCACAGCCGGATGAGCTGATACGTCAAAGCAGTACTCACTTGACTGACAGTAAATCCATCAAATCATGACCTGAACTGTCTGAATTTAACCTAGGTAGACAGCCAATGAGCTGGGCTATTCAGTAATTTTGGGTTGATCCCAAAACTACAGGCGTGCATAACCAGAGTCTTGTATCCTGTTATTATGCAGTGCATATGACGGTGTTGCTGATGCAAAATATGTACTTTTTTGTAACCATATCATGCCATTTGTATATAACAAGTGGTTAAATTTGGGTATGTTTTCTAGGTGGAAATTGATTTTCAGGGCCTGATTGTTAAGAGGTTAAAGCTGTATATCAGCAGCAGTGTATTGTCTGTTTAAAGGAGCTTAAAGCTGTATATCAGCAGCAGTGTATTGTCTTTTTAAAGGAGCTTAAAGCTGTATATCAGCAGCAGTGTATTCTCTTTTTAAAGGAGCTTAAAGCTGTATATCAGCAGCAGTGTATTGTCTGTTTAAAGGAGCTTAAAGCTGTATATCAGCAGCAGTGTATTGTCTGTTTAAAGGAGCTTAAAGCTGTATATCAGCAGCAGTGTATTGTCTGTTTAAAGGAGCTTAAAGCTGTATATCAGCAGCAGTGTATTGTCTGTTTAAAGGAGCTTAAAGCTATATATCAGCAGCGTATTGTCTGTTTAAAGGAGCTTAAAGCTGTATATCAGCAGCAGTGTATTGTCTGTTTAAAGGAGCTTAAAGCTGTATATCAGCAGCAGTGTATTGTCTGTTTAAAGGAGCTTAAAGCTGTACATCAGCAGCAGTGTGTTGTCTGTTTAAAGGAGCTTAAAGCTGTATATCAGCAGCAGTGTTGATGGCTGTTCTGTGTTCTCTCTGTCCAGACGGAGTGTGGATGTCAGTTTACCTCCAAACTGGAAGGGATGTTCAGAGACATGAGCATCTCCAACACCACCATGGACGAGTTTAGGCAACACCTACAGTCCACAGGGGTAAGACACAGCTCCTCTTAGCACACACTAGTGTGAACATACCTGACAGGACCTTTACAAACACACTACTCTTAACATATGAGTCAGCCAAATGAAAGACCCACATTTGTCTTTTTGTGTCTGCGCGTCCGTGTGTTCTGCTTTTACCCCCAGATTTCTCTAGGGGGTGTCGACCTCACAGTACGAGTACTCACCACTGGCTATTGGCCCACACAGTCGGCCACGCCCAAATGCACCATCCCCCCCTCCCCCAGACATGCCTTTGAGGTATTTAGAAGGTAGGACTATTCTGCTTCTCCCCCTTTTACAAATCCAAAACAACACTTATTCTTAATTATAATGAACCAGTTCCTCGGCTGATGTAAGAGAGGGTGTGTAACTGGATCTGTGCCCGCCTGCAGGTTCTATTTGGCCAAACACAGTGGCAGACAGTTGACCCTCCAGCACCACATGGGCTCTGCAGACCTCAACGCCACTTTTCACGGGCCCATCAAGAAGGTAATGCTCCAGCCTGCTCAACACACACACGGTGAAGGACATGAATACCTACGTTCTTCTGAACAAATGTTTCCATGCCAATAAACCCTTTAAATATAAATTAAGAAAATATAGGGGCCACTCAAAAGCAGTTAATTATAGAAATCTTTTTTCACACTTTCTCTTCCTTTGACCTTCCTTCCCTCCGGTCTGTTTTTCTCCTCCCCTTCTCCTTCTCTCCTCCTCATTTCTCCTCCTCTCTCCTCTTCTTTTCTCCTTTTCTCCTCCTCCAATCTCTCCTTGTCCCCAGGAGGATGGGTCAGAGGTGGTAGTGGGCGGGGCCCAGGTGACAGGCTCAAACACTAGGAAACACATTCTGCAGGTGTCTACCTTCCAGATGACGATACTCATGCTTTTTAACAACAGAGAGAAGTCCACCTTCGAGGTGAGAGCCAGCGACGTGTACAGGCTTGTGATTCACCTCCGACAGTTCAAAATCACTGCCTGTTCTAACAACATCACCTTCCGTTCTGTTGCTCTCCTCAATTCCCTCACCCCCGGTCTGTCATGCACCTCTTCTCCATACCAGGAGGTCCAGCAGGAGACGGACATCCCGGAGCGGGAGCTGGTCCGAGCGCTGCAGTCGCTGGCCTGCGGGAAGCCCACGCAGCGTGTCCTCACCAAGGAGCCCAAGTCCAAGGAGATCGAGAACGGACACGTGTTCACCGTCAACGACCAGTTCACCTCCAAGCTGCACAGAGTGAAAATACAGACCGGTGAGTGTGTGTCTGATTGCAGGGCATATAAATAGAATGGATAGAAAGGCCAGTGAACTGCTCGGCGTGGTCATTCGATTAGTACACAACAAAATGGGTTGTTATTAGTTGGCACGGTGGCAACACGCAAATCAGTTTAAAGTGGAAATACGCCGCTAAATCTGTGCAATGGTACACACAAAAATGGCAGTCGCTCTGACCATTATGCTACATTGATTTGAATTGGAATGGCCTTTCTATCATTCTATTTCTATGTTGCAGGTCCTCTATTATGCATCTAATTAAAATGCTAGCTGTGTATACTCAGCTTTAGGTATACACACTGTACATAACAATGTGCCCATACACATTTGTTCAATGGCCAATGCTTATGTCGTTATTGGGGATGTGAGAGTAATCACAGTGTTTTAAATATATTTTAGTCTGAAAGAAAAACTGTTTGATAAAACACTGCTGTAACTTCGTGATCTGTAATTCCATCTTTCAATGATTTGCCTGTTATCTGCTAATGTGAGATTCTAGCGTGAAATTAGTCTAGTGACAGTTTGATATTGTAGTGATTGGACAACAATCTACTTTCCATGCCATGAGGAAACTCATATTTTACTCTATAATTTTAGGAAAACCAAGGGAAATGTTACATTTTTCAGATATAATATCATTCAGTGGCAAAAATAGAAAACACAAAGCCACATTTGTAGGAGGAAACCAGAAACATTTCTGGAATGTTAGAATTATGCCATGTAGGACAAATATGCCTCTGACTTGTAGAATAAGGAACCACGTTGTATCTGTTGAGGGCATTTCTATTAGTGTTCAACAAGGCTCGTCTGACGGGCCGTGTACTGAGCCTGCAGTTTCTTCCTCCAGTCGCTGCTAAGCAGGGGGAGTCAGACCCCGAGAGGAAGGAGACGCGGCAGAAGGTGGACGACGACAGGAAGCACGAAATCGAAGCAGCCATCGTCCGCATAATGAAGTCCAGGAAGAAGATGCAGCACAACGTCCTAGTAGCAGAGGTGGGTGTGGTTTTAAGACGTGAAAAGATAAGCGCTAACTTGGTTTTAGAGTAATCAGCCTTAAGAGTCTTGACCTTTTCTACAAGGGTTACTTTTTTAAAAGGTCTCTGGATTTAATGGGTTAATTTTGTTTTGTATCTATTGACCTTTGCTCTATAGATATGCATCTACCGTTGTAAGTATTGTAGTCATTTGTAAACATGGATTATTTTGCTAATAAAAGAACAAATTAATATACCTTAAAATTATTGTCATATTGTCAAGGCCTAATTCACATTGTTTCTGTACAGGACGGTGGTCTGGATAAACAGTGTTCTCCTGTACCTCTTCCCTTCCAGGTTACCCAGCAGCTGCGAGCACGTTTCCTCCCCAGCCCCGTGGTTATTAAGAAGCGTATTGAAGGACTGATAGAAAGAGAATATCTGGCACGGACGCCGGAGGACCGCAAAGTCTACACCTACGTTGCATAAGAGGAGAGGAGTCTTGTGGAGAATCTGAGGTTTTTTTTTGGACTGTTGTTCGCATGGACTGGGAAGTTAATTTTAAAAGATATGCTGGGAAGCCAACTCATCCTCCCTAAACAAAAACAAACCTGAAATAAATGGCAAAGTTACCACAAAACAAAAATCCATGAAGTGTTGTAGATGACTTGAAGCCAGGCCCACTACTCTTCATATCTTCTGTGAGAATTTCAACATGGATGGATCCCTGCTTCAAGCTTTTCACCGTTTTACCCTGTAGAGATCAACTCAAACAAGAGTCCCTTGGGAAAGATGTGAATGCACCACAATTTGTTTTTGTTTTCAATACTGTATAAAAATGAGAAAATGAGTTATTAAAAATAAAACAGCAAATGGATTGCTACAAAAAATAAATAAAAAATCTTGAATATCGAGGTTTTATTCATTACCTATTTGAAATTGTAGCATCAAATGTCAATGACTAGATAGTGGAGAGGAAATGCGCTGACTAAGTTCCTGAGAGCCAGGAATGTAGTCACACCCCCTCAATTAAAGGGAAATACAACACCTTTTTAGTATCACCCTACCCAATCACTGCACTGGGACACTGGAACCTCAAGACCAGAAGAAAGGCTTATCCTCTCTACCACAACCAACCCTGTGTAGCTTCAGAGGCCAGCCAGCAATTGGACATTACCTACTTTTCAGTAGGAACATCACACCCCAATATGTCCCCAGTGTAACACTAACTTACTGTTGTCTGGAAACAGGTCTCTGGGTATATAGGTTCTTTATTAGCAAAGAAAAATGTGGAGGGCAGGTTAGGGACACTTCAGAAACACCATAAATAGTCCATATCAGGAGGAACTACCAACCATATCTTATGGCCTATGGTTGTTGGTCACACAATCAAGTTTCTAAACAAATAGTGAAATGATGTAAGTGGTAAATCTAATGACTAAATGCATAACTACAGTAGATAAATATTCATAACCACTGAAACAGTTCATCTGGTATTAGAACTGGTTATCTAGAAGGTGTTAGCGTAGTGGCATCTTGACACCAGTCCTTCGTCCACGTCATACACTGCTGGTGGGTCTTCGTGCTTTCAGTAGGTTGGGTCAAACTTGGGTCGTGTGTCCGTGTGACTCTGCTTTGCTCCCTGAGCCAGGGTCTCCAGCTGGGTCATGAATGATCGGATCTCCTCAGTAGTACTGTGGGTCCATGCCAGGGGCAGGTGCGCTGGGACCGCCTGTCGATCTGAAACGGACAGGTACTGACATTAGTGGATGGGAAACCTCACGCGTGGCCACAGTGTTGGCGATAAAAAAGGCTTTGATATATTTTTGATCATTATTTTATGGCTGATATGCTGCAGTACCGAGCAAAAACTAAAGTTGTGTTACTGTCCACGTACTTCTGGACTGTCCATCTATATATACACCAACTACTCGTCCTTCAGATACAGGTGCCCACCTTGAAAGAACTTTCCACTGCGTGTCTTGCCAGCAGCTCGGGTCAGTGCCAGCCACACCACAGTGTCAGCACCCTGCTCTGCACTACGCAACCTGTCCCCCATCATCTGGTGGAACTGGGGCATTGCTTCAGAAACCGCTGAAGAAGACAATTTCATATTACCACAAAAAAAATTTAAACCATTATGAAATTGTTTTATGGTGCAATGGCTAAGAGTTAGACTTAGGCACGATGCAGCAATGTCGCTTAGCGTGTGGGGAATTGGCAAAATAAACCAATCATGAGGAGCCAGACAAAGCCTTCAAACATACAGTTGTGTTTAAAATAAAAGCAGCGTGTTCAAAAATGAGAAATCCTCACACTCGCTTTTATTTTCATACACACAAATGCTTCGGGGAACACTGCAGTCTATTCAAATCAAAACAAGAAAAAAAATGTCAACTTTCTTCTTACTTTACAGAAAGTGAAGAAAAGGGAATGTTAAGCTGTTCAAAAAAATAGCAGTACCTGCATTTGTCTTTACAAACTCAAAACATTTACTGTAGAAACAGAAAAATGCTTGAAGATTTAGCCATCCTGTGAATCATTGAACTAATATTTAGTTGTACAAGCACGGTTTCTGAGAACTGCTTCAGATCTGTGTTGCATGGAGTCGACCAACTTCTGTCATCTGTGAACAGGTATTCCAGCCCAGGACCATTGGTCTACATTCCACAGTTCCTCAGCTTTTTCAGGTCACCCCACAAGTTTTCTATTGGATTAAGGTCCTGGGATTGGGCTGGTCACACCTTATCGTAAATCCTATTGGTCTGGAATCAAGATGCTGCTCGCTCACTGGTGTGTTTGGGGTCGTTGTCTTGTTGGAACACCCATTTCAAGGGCATTTCCTTTTCAGCATAAGGCAACATGACTTCTTAAAGTATTTTGGTGTATTCAAACTGACTCATGATCCCTGGTATGCGATAAATAGGCCCGACACCATAGTATGAGAAACATACCATGCTTCACTGTGTATAGGGGTCGTCTGACAAACTGTTTGTGGCCCCTAGACCCAATGAGAAAAATCTTGCTGTCATCAATCCACAAAAAGTTGCGCCATTTGTCTTTAAGCCAGTCAATGTGTTCTTTGGCAAAGTAACCTCTTCAACAAGTTTTTCAACTATGGGACTTTGCGGGGGCTTCTTGCCGATAACTCGGTTTTACATACAAGTCTCCTAATTGTTACAGTACTCACAGGTAAGTTTAGATCTTCTAATTGTTACAGTTCTCACAGGTAACTTTAGATCTTCTAATTGTTACAGTACTCACAGGTAACTTTAGATCTTGCATCACCCTGGAGATGATCACTGGCTGAGTCTCTGCCATTTTGGTTATTCTTCGATCCATTCGAATGGTGGTTTTATTATGTTTTCTTCCACATCTTTCTGGTTTTGTTTGCCATTTTAAAGCATTCAAGATAATTTTAGCTGAGCAGCCTATCATTTTCTGCACTTCTTTATGTTTTCACCTCTCCAAACCATTTTTGAATCAGTGTACACTGTTCTTTTGAACGATGTCTAGAACAACTCATTGTCAGAGAAATGCACTTTAACCAGCATGTACAACAATTGCTGCCTTCATCATTGAATAAGGGCCACCTATTTGACACCTGTTTTCTCACAGAATGAATGACCTCACTGCTTGAACTACACACTGCTTTATTTTAAACACGCCCCTTTCAATTAATGATCAATTACTCAGAATCAGCAGCATACATGTCATGACTGTTGGGTCTGTTGGTTTTCTATTACTCTACTGCACCACTTAGTAAAATATTTGCCATATCAAAATATGATTTCTACCAAAAACAGTCATTGATCTGGTTAGTGATGTTGGACTGCTATTATTTGAACACAACTGTAAAGGATATCAGTGAATGTGCGTTACTCTTTACCAGGCGTGTCTGCCCATCCAGGGTGCATCACAGAGAAGTGGATAGCAGGGTGTAGTTTGGCCCACTGCTCTGTCAGCACCACCTGCTGTCGCTGTAGGGGATAAAAACACGGACAAGCTGTGTCTCTAGAAACCACTGACCCAACTTCTCAATGCATTTAAAATATAAAATGGTCTTAAAGAAATTAGAGATCTGTGTAGAATTAATAATGTGAATTAGAGCCCCTGACAATGTATCCCCATGTATGTTTTGGTGGTCTCCTACCTTGTTCTGAGCGTAGACCATGGTGCCGTCAAACTGGGATTTTTCAGACTGGAGGTCGTCAGGTTGAAGCTTTTGGACCAGCATGCCGGCTGATGTTACTGTAATCTGTGGGGAAAGGGGCAGCAGGGGTGAGTTGTTGGGGCTGATTTGACTGTTACCTTGGGTAATGGGGCAGTAGAGGGGGCTACCAACCAGTAGATAGGTGTCTAAATGGATGAAAGAGTCCATTTTGAAGGGTGGCCAATACTGAAATATACTGTATATTACAGAGCGTACTTCAGACCGTTGTTTTATCCAGAAAATGTGACAGTTATTTCAGTGGTTCACAGGTAGAGGCCAAATGTAAGGTAACTGTGTCCTTATTAGAGCCATTTCTTCCAAGCACAGTGGTGAAATACTTATTTAAAAATATTTCCTTTTTGGAAAAAAAACTATTTCCCAACAAAAGATCTATATCACTAACAGAATTGAAATTCAATGGAACATTTGTTAGAAGAAACTTTCTAAAGGTACGTCATGTGTTTGTTTTCTGACTGAAACATGTATCTAGTATATTCCTTTCCTGGTTTTTATTTAAAGTTAGTTTTTAGTTCATTAGGTTTAGGGAAGATACAATTTGTATTAGGGTTAATTGGGATTATTGAAATATTTAGGTATTAGGCTTAGTAAGGGTCATCAATGTTGGCATTTCATTTAAATAGCTATGTGAACGTGTATATATATATATACCCACCACCCTCGGGTCTCTGCTTTTCTGAAGTAGTGGAATGAGGCTTTGGGTGAGAATAAACACTCCTAAAGGGAAGCGTGAAGAGAGGGTATGAGACAACTAAGCAAAAAGGCACAATGTGTTTTGGCCAACATACCACAAATAATAGCTGTTCTTCGACACTAAAAACTGGATACAGCAGTTAGAGATGGTAGAGTTGCAAAAATTGGCCAGGTCACCATTGCAAATGAAAATCAAATCCACTTACCTGGTAAAAACCAAGGTAAAACCAAAAAATGACATTACTTTTATTGTGAATTTAAACTTAACTATTGCAATTAGAACAGTAAACATGTCATAGGTATGCAAATTAGCATCAAGGATTCTAATAACGGATTGTGCAAATGTCCGATTCAGAGATCACTTAATAGAGTCAGTAGCTCTTACCCAGAGTGTTGGTGGCAAAGTTCTTTTCCAGACCATGAACATTCGTCTCTCTCCTGTTCACCATGCAGCCTGCATTATTAATCTGAAGCAAGACAACCAGGCATTCCCTGCTCAATACTCACACGATATTCACTCCATTCTGAAAACCCAATTCTCCATACTACAGTCCGCAAACTGTGATGACGAAAGACGGAGATAGTGGATGTGTAGTGCCTACCAACACGTTCAGGGATGGGTACTGCATCTTAAAGGACTCTGCAAACCGCCACACCTGGTGAGGCTCGGACAGATCCAGACAGTGCACGTATACCTCCTGGAAGAACAAGTCAAAACTCTAGAGCTGGCTTTGACATAAATACACAGAGACAGACACATAGCCTCTGTCTGTTCTCAGCCTTACCGTGTTCCCCGTCTCCCTGATGATGTCCTCTCGAGCCTTCTCGGCTCTCTCCTTGTTTCTGCATACCATGTGAACTGTACCGCCTGGATGACACAACCGCACGGACGGACATTCAAACACAATCTGATACTTTATGAAAACGTCAACTCCATGACTGAAATGGCACACTATTCCTTATAGGGCATTATTTGAGGGGCCGTAGCCAAAGGTAGTGCACTTGGGATATAGGGTGTCATTTTGGTCTCCAGAGTACAGATAGAAAGGTTGAGAATGTCTGGTTTTGTACCTCTCTTAGCTATAGCCATTGCAGTGGCTTTCCCTATGCCACTATTAGCGCCTGTTATCATGAAGGATCTTCCTACGACGGCCACATCCAGCTCCTTGGGAACAAAGCTTTTAGCTGCTTGCTCATAACCTCTCCTGTGTGTGGGGGCACAGTATTCACAAATCGACCTTTAAGTCACCATGTCACCTATTCCAAATGCAACCAACTCAGAACGACTAAACAGGGCATTTACAACCCCGGTCCTGGAGAGCTACTGTCCTTGTTTTCACTCCAACCCTAATTTATCACACCTGATTCTAATAATTAACTGGTTGATAAGCTGAATCAGGCTACTTTTTATTTTTTTTATTTAGAAAGGCTTTTATGTGCTGATTGTTCTATTGTTTTTATTGTTTTTTAGTATTCTGTAGTTATTATTGTTGTTGTTCTTTTATGTAGCACTTTGAGATTCTTTGGAATGAAAAGTGCGTTATAAATAAAATCTATTATTATTATTATTATTATTATTATTATTATTATTATTATTATTATTATTATTATTATTATTATTATTATTATTATTATTATTATGTGCGGATGGAGGGAAGCAGGATGGAAGCAGTCCAGGGATAGGGTTGGAAACCCCTGGAATAAACCAAAAAATACTTTCTAAACTATGGCAGCATCAGATGCACTGATATGGATTCTGGTTTGAACTTATGATCCTCCTGTCAACTGGTATACAGTGTGTCAGCTGTGTTAGGTTAAATGAAAGGGCAGGCAGCCTCAAAAGAAACTTCATCTGTCAGTCAATGGGACTATTGTAATGGGAGTGAAAAGACGGTTTGTGTGTGTGGTGCCATACAGTGATCAAAATTAGCATTCAGCCTACTGTAAATGTAAGGCTAGTATCTTTAAAATTACATATTAGTTAAACATTTGGCAATTACTATGAACGAAGAGCTACATAGAATACTCTCTGCTAAAAAAGTCAAAATTAACGTCACTTATCACCACAAAAACTACGTTGTATACAAACAAAAACGAACAGAATATTGCCACACACAACACATTAATATTTCAAATAACTGACCTTGTGTATTCGTGAATCCCTTTCAAAAACCAGACGATATTGCGATAGAAAGACATCGCTTTTCATATTCAAGCGCTCTGTCCTCCTGTAAGTCGGCTGAGTTGTGGTCAATTCGCACACTGTGGACTGGACATGGACAAACAAACGTCACACGTGCTTTCTAATTTATTTGATAGTCTAGCACTGCCCTCTTCAGTCCTTTCTGAGAACAACAACCGCAACATCGTAAAAAAACACGTCAGATCAGGTCACATTCTTGCAGTAATTAGCTATAACGTCAATACATAAAAACCAATATAACATAGCATAATATACAGTGTATATATACCGAAATTGGACAACAGAAGAGTGGATAAACGTTGCCTGGTCTGATGAGTCTTGATTTCTGCTGTGCTATTCAGGTGGTATGGATCAGAATGTGGAGTAAACAACATGGACGAAAGGCTTCATCCTGCCTTGTATCAATGGTTCAGGCTGCTGGTAGTGGTGGCTTAATGGTGTTGGGGATATATTCTTGGCACACTTTGGGCCCCTTAGTACCAATTGAGCATTGTTTACATGCCACAGCCTACCTGAGTTTTGTTGCTGACCATGTCCATCCCCTTATGTCCATAGTGTACTCATCTTCTAATGGCTGCTTCCAGCAGGATAACGTGTCATGTCACAAAACTCACATAATCTCAGACTGGTTTCTTGAACATGACAATGAGTTCACTGTACTCAAATGACAGTCACAAGATCTCATTCCAATCGAGCACATTTGGGATGAGATGGAACAGTGGATTCACATCATGAATGTGCAGCCAACAAATCTGCAGCAGCTATGTGATGCAGTACAGGTCCTTCTTAAGAAATTAGCATATTGTGATAAAGTTAATTATTTTCAATAATGTAATGATAAAAATTAAACTTTCATATATTTTAGATTCATTGCACACCAACCGAAATATTTCAGGTCATTTATTGTTTTAATACTGATGATTTTGGCAAACAGCTCATGAAAACCCCAAATTCCTTCTCGAAGGATTAGCATATCATGAAAAGGGTCTCTAAACGAGCTATTAAACTAATCATCTGAATCAACTAATTAACTCTAAACACCTGCAAAATATTCCTGAGGCTTTAAATCTCAAAGAATTAGCATATTTT
>JACXGM010001380.1:24014-41779 GCA_016801145.1 Umbra pygmaea
TATGCACTCAATACTTGGTCGGGAATCCTTTTGCAGAAATGACTGCTTCAATGCGGCATGGCATGGAGGCAATCAGCCTGTGGCACTGCTGAGGTGTGATGGAGGCCCAGGATGCTTCGATAGCGGCCTTAAGCTCATCCAGAGTGTTGGGTCTTGCGTCTCTCAACTTCCTCTTCACAATATCCCACAGATTCTCTATTGGGTTCAGGTCAGGAGAGTTGGCAGGCCAATTGAGCACAGTGATACCATGGTCAGTAAACCATTTACCAGTGGTTTTGGCACTGTGAGCAGGTGCCAGGTTGTGCTGAAAAATGAAATCTTCATCTCCATGAAGCTTTTCAGCAGATGGAAGCATGAAATGCTCCAAAATCTCCTGATAGCTAGCTGCATTGACCCTGCCCTTGATAAAGCACAGTGGACCAACACCAGCAGCTGACATGGCACCCCAGAGTCCCAGACCATCACTGACTGTGGGTACTTGACACTGGACTTAAGGCATTTTGGCATTTCCTTCTCTAATCTAAAATACATGAAAAGTTTAATTTTTATCATTACATTATGGAAAATAATGAACTAATAAATAATAAATAATAAATAAATAATGCTAATTTCTTGAGAAGGACCTGTATGTCATTATGGACCAAGATCTCTGAGGAATGTTTCCAGCACCTTGCTGAATCTATGCCACAAAGAATTAAGGCAGTTATGAAGGCAAAAGTGGGTCCAACCCATTACCATCAAGGTGTACCTGAAGAAGTGGCTGTTGAGTGTCATATATATATATGTGTGTCCACTGACAGGTGAAGTGAATAACACTGATAATCGCGTTATTCTGGTACCTGTCAGTGGGTGGAATATTTTAGGAAGAAAGTGAACATTTTGTCCTCAAAGTTGTTGTGTTAGAAGCAGGAAAAAGGGCAAGTGTAAGGGTTAGACGACTGGGTTCAAAGCATCTCCATAACTGCAGATATTGTGGTGTGTTCCTGGTCTGCAGTGGTCAGTACCTACCAAAGTGATCCAAGGAAGGAAAAGCGGTGAACAGGCAACAGGGTCATGGGCGACCAAGGCTCACTGATGCAAGTGGGACGCGAAGGCTGGCCTGTTGGTGAAAATGTTATTGTTGGTTCTGATACTGTGTATATGAACTATCTCACAAAAGTGAGTACACCCCTCACATTTTTGCAAATATATGATTATAACTTTTCATGTGGCAACACTGAAGAAATGACACTTTGCTACAATGTAAAGTAGTGAGTGTACAGCTTGTATAACAGTGTAAATTTGCAGTCCCCTCAAAATATCTCAACACACAACTAGTAAGGTCTAAACGGCTGGCAACAATAGTGAGTACTAGATACTGTATGTGTGTATGTGTGTATGTGTGTATGTGTGTATGTGTGTATGTGTGTATGTGTGTATGTGTGTATGTGTGTATGTGTGTATGTGTGTATGTATGTATGTATGTATGTATGTATGTATGTATGTATGTATGAACTTCAATCATTTCTCTCAACGGATGCCAAGTCTCAAAATGTGTAGAGTATAGATTACTTTCAGGCCTGCAACTTTTGTACACCTTCAGAAAAGGTGTATAATGCACAACCCATTTGATTGACGGATGATGTCGCTTCCATTAACCTCCGCGAAGTCCCAACATAACACGACTGCTACATCAGAGAAGAAATGAACGTCTTTAAATGTAGCTTCAGGTTACCCGTGAAACAAAATGTTGGAACTCTGCTCAGGCGTTTCATTGCAGGTAGAGAATGGAGGGAGGAGTTTTCCAACTTTCAGTTTGGAGGTGGAATTGCGTTCAGTGACACCACCGATATGCGCTCCTCCAGTTGTTGGACCCATATGCGAGGGTGAACTTTTCAAATTTATGTAACGACTGAAATTGCACTGAAACGATCCAGAAATGGTGAGTTTACTTGGCGTTGTGTTTCGATTTCAGGTAGACTATGTTCTAAGTGGCCAGTCTATTCCGACAGGCAGGCACTGGACTGAATGCACCTTTCGTTAACATCAGGCGATTGTTGACACATTGTATCAATTGCAATGCAATTTCTTGGTGGTCTTCTGTAGCATACATAATTATCTTGAAAGAACTGTAAATATTATGGTATGTGGGTTTTGAATGGGTAGGCCGAAAGTATTTTTAATAAAGCGACAGGCGGAACTAGGAAGGTGTATTTCCGCGACCCAACCTCCCTCTCCTTCGAAACAGGTTTCGTCACTTGTCGTTTGGTTGATGAATTCAGCCCAGGTGGTGGTGGAAACAGGTCAGGTTTAGTTTTTTATGTAGGCCGTCCGTCTTTATATTAGTCATCATACGTTCTAAAAGTTTTCAGTATGTAGTCAATGTACGTTGCTTAGGTTAAGCGCGTCTCCTGACACTAATATAGCGTATCTCCTAATGTAGACATGTAGGCTATATAGTTTGTATTATGTAGTTTAGGTCAGATTAAAGAATGGTTTAAATGGCCCTGCAATATGAATATTTTAGATTTTGCGAACAGGTTGACAACTACACATCCTTCTTGAAAGCTTGCCCAGATATTGCAATCATCTGTGGCCCACTAAAGTCTAAAAAGGAAGGAAGATTAACACAGAGCCTATGCCCCAGTCCCTCAGAGCTTAGAATCGGATATCCAGCTGAACAAAGCTAGGAAACTAATTCTGTAAACAACACTAATACATCTAGCCAACTATTTTGGTAAAAAAAGAGGTTTGCTTTCTATCAGTGGAGGCCGGTGTACCTTAATTGAGGAGGAATGGCACATAATAATATCTGGACTGGAGTGAATGGAATGGTATCTGACACTGGGTTTAATGTGTTTAATTCCACTCCATTTACTCCAGTCCAGACAGTAATGTGTCCATTCTCATTCAAGGTTCATTGTCCTCCACTACATTCTGTTTGTGCTTGCCTCATTTGTCCCTCTCTTCCCTTTTCTTTGGTTTGACTCACCTTTTGCTGCCCCCCCCCCCTTCTAAACTTCTCTTCCATTTGTTGTGTGATTATGATGTGAAGTTAGTAGACTTACTTTTTGACAGTGTGTTTAACAGGCCCTTGGTCTCTGTTGCTTCAGTAATTCAGTGGCACACAGTGTGGTGTGTGGGTCTGGTTCAGTTTTTCTGTCATTTCCACATCTCTAAATTTAGAGTAGGTGTTGTGTACTGTAACCCCTTATGCACTATTGCTTTTTTACAATGGGTAGGCTACATTGTATTTCATACATACTGTTGGGTCCATAACCTTTTCTACAGTGACACAAGCTTGGTTGTTTTGACTGTACTCCAGCACATCACATTTGAAATAATGACTACGAGGTGAAAGTGCAGATTTAAGTCTAGCTTTAATTGGAGGGTATCTACGTCCATAAACCATGTATGAATTACAGACCCCAACACACACTTTCAGAGCAACAAAATACATTTTACAAATTGGTAAGTATAGGTTATGGCAGTGGTTCCCAAACCTCTCCTCTGGGACCCCCTGACAGGCCATGTTTTTGTTTTAACCCTAAAATGGCACACCTGATTCAATTAGTCTACACATAACACCTTTTACTATTTGAATCAGGTGTCCCATTTCAGGGTTAAAACAAAAACATGGCCTGCATGGGGGTCCCCGAGGAGAGGTTTGGGAACCACTGGGTTATGGTATTTGTTTCCTAGTGATATAGTAGACATCTTCAGTTCCCGTTTGCTTTGTGGGGGGTGGGGGTTGGGTGATTGACTTGGCCGGTCAAGGACATTCTTCTATTTGTCCCTGAAGAAAGCCTTGGCTGCTTCAGCAGTGCTTGTCACTGTCCTGCTGCTTAGGTAAATGTAATTTGGTGAACCAGTTCCATGTGCGTCCGTGCTAGTTAGGACTCCGCAGGTTCTTTTTGGTATTTTTTCATCCTGTTTTTGAGACAAATTCATTTTTGAACACCTTGCAGTCCAGCCTTTGTATTGTGGCTGTTGAACTCTTTTGCATATGCTGATGTCTGAGACGTCCACACCTACTGTAATAAGATAAAGCGTAATCTGAAGTCTAACTTACTGAGGAGCTTTTTACCGGCAAGTGTATACTTGGCAAAGTGGAACATTCTGCATTGATCTTTAGACTGAAGGGGGGAGATGGATATGTTGAATAGCAAGGCATTTGTATGTTCTAACTCTGATCCATTTAACGTAAGGAAGTTTGGGGGGTCAGGCAGTAAGGGTCTATTATGAAAGCATGGATGAACTGGAGTAGATGGATGTTATTAAAGCTGTGTTCGTAGGATGGAGAGCACCGTGTTCAGTGAGGTGTCAGTTGTTTCACTGTCATCAACATAAAGGAGATCGGCTAGGTTTCTGTTAAAGCACTGTGTCTGTGACAACTGCTAATATAAAAAGGGGTTAATAAATTAAATCTGATTAATTGAGCTACATTCAGCAAGCACATTATTAATTTACACAGGCAGGAATAATCCCAATACAACACATTTTCTACATAAGCCAGGGGTGTCCAAACCCTTCCATGGAGGGCCTTGTGTATGCAGGTTTTCGCTTTTACCTCACACAAGGCTGATGGAGTAGCTCACTAATTGGTTAGAATCTCCCCTCACCTGGCAGTCTAGGTCCTAATTTGGCTCTAATTGAAGGGAAAGACCAAAAACCAGCATACACTAGGCCCTCCATGGAAGGGTTTGGACACCCCTGATATAAGCCATCTGATTATTTCCCCAATTTGCCCTTTTGTCATTCCAGCCGACCAATGCCAGGTGACGTTGACAGTGCTGGCTTTGGTTTTGATTTGAGCACATCAGCTGGCTCATCAAGCAAGCAGATTTACACATTACATTACACATGCCAGTCTAGTTCACAGTCAACACCAGTTAGCCAACAATGAGTATTGTCATTATTTATTTCAATCACACATTAGAAATTGCAATGAACACAATGTATACCTATACTGCCGTTCTATCAAATTTTGGTGAATTACACAGCTAGCTTAATCACTGACATAATAGCCAAGGTAAACCTGTTAAATTAATTTAGTTTGCCTGCACAAATCCTCCACAAAAAGACATTGTTGCTACATTGCATACATTTTTCTGGCTGACAGGACAGGGATTTCTCAGAGCTGTAAATAATGAAAAGGTTTCTGTTTGTGCGTTAATTTGTTTGTTGTTGTTATACAGTGGTGCTTCAAAGTTTGTGTAAATCCGATATTTCTGCAGAAATATGATCTAAAACGTCATCAGATTTTTTTCATCAAGTCTTAAAAGTAAATAGAGATAACCCAGTTAAGGAAATGAGACAACTATTAAGCTATACTTGGTACATGAAGACATTTACCAAGTACTGTACCAAGTATAATACTTTTGTCTCCATTTGTTTAATTTTGTTTTCTAAATCTACTTTTAGGACATGCAACCTAAGGTCATTTTTATGTAGAAATGTAGAAAATTCTAAAGGGTTTACAAACTTTGTAGCACCACTGTCTCAGCAGTTTTCTTGCTCTGCAAAGCATTGATGCCTTGTTTTCATTGGTGTTGGTGTTTCTCTTAATCATTTGTTATACTTTCCACACTGGACATTTTTATTTTTACCTATATTTTCTGAAGAAAAAAACGACATTTATCAAAATAATTATTTTAATCTAGTGTTTTCAGTTGCACTTTTGAATTGTATCTGCGTGCATTAGGAATTTGTCATCAGGGATCCATGGCACAAAAGTGTATATATATTGTTTACTAGCAAACAATCAGTTCTCCAGCGATAACATTTTACAAATAGTATATAATTTACACTAAACTGAAACATTTTACCATCCAATATTATTTTTTTACCCATGGTTTTTGAGTGGTGACCACAATATAGCAGTTTATGCAGACACTGCTGAATGAATGAATATTATTGGGAATAACCACAGATTCTGTTTGGCTCTGCTCATTTTGAAATTCTGATTCACCTTGGCCATGCTGATTGTTACCAATGATTCACTCTGGCTCCTCATGTTTAACCACTGATTCACTCTGGCTCCACATGTTTAACCATCGATTCACCCAGTCATTGCTGATTTGCAACTGCGGATTCTTCTAACTAACTAAACCATCTCATGTCAGTGATGTTGGGAAATAATGAAAGTTGAACCAATTCGATCCTTCATTCCTCTCCTCTCTTCACTCTTCTAACACTTGGGTGCACCGGATCCTGTAGATGCGTTTCCTGCTGCTCTTCAGTCGCCAGGGCAAGCTACGCCTCCAGAAGTGGTTCACGCCCATACCAGAGCGAGAAAAGAAGAAGATTGTCAGGGACATGACCACCATGGTGTTGGCACGGAAACCACGGAGCTGCAACTTCCTGCACTGGAAAGACTTGAAGATCGTATATAAGAGGTGAGAAGGTGAATGGGGACCCTGTCTGTTTCTCTCTCAATTTCATTTCAATTCAAAAACACTTTATTGACATGGAAAGTTGTTTTCTACATTGTCAAAGTATACATAAGTAAACAGTCAGGAGAATGGTACTGTAGACAGACAGTTTGAATGTGTTGAGAGGTATATTCTATATAATCATGTTTAAATACAGTTTGGACAGTTTAGAGTGGTATTACTAGATAACAGAGTTATAAGTCCTAAGCCATAAGCTAATGCTTAAGTGATGTTATAATATAAGAATTGTAAGGGCTCTCTCTCTCTGTCCTAAGTCACTCTTGGCCTTGCTTCCTTCGTCTCCTCTCCTAAAGGAAAGTCTTATCTGGCTTGACCCTGAAGCTTCTCCCTGTCTGTCTTACTGTTCTAGAATCTCCCAACAGCCCCTTAACTATAGCCATATAATTCTCTCATCTAGTAATACCACTCTAAACTGTCCAAACTGTATTTAAACATGATTATATAGAATATACCTCTCAACAAATGAAAATAATGTAAGATAATTATAACGAATTAACATCGACAGAACTACAGCATCAGCAGTAAAGACAGTATCAATTAAAATAATAATAAAAATTAACATAGAAATTAAAGTATATATTTATTGGTTAAATTGTGGCAGGAGGTCACATTTATTTGGCTGCCAAATATGCACCTTTTTTCCCCCAGTACATATATATATATATTTTTTATCATTTGTTGTGGTTTCAAATTCAGTGTAGTGGCTGTTTTGTGAATAGTGTTTCTCTTAAGTCTTTGTATTTGTCACAATGTAAAAGGAAATGCGTCTTCGTCTCTACCTCTCTGTGGTAGCAGAGTGAACACAGCCTGTCCTCTCTGGGCAGCCATGTTTGTCTGTGTCGACCAGTCTCTATGGATAGGTTGTGCTCGCTGAGTCTGGACATTGTCAATGATTTCCTCAGTTTTCTATCATTGACAGAGGTTAGCTATTCAGGCACTGTGTATTATCAATTTAAATCTAAATGACATTGAATTTTACTCTGAATTTCATTGTTTTCCAATAGTTAAAGAGCAACTTGCAGGTTGAATTGATAACTAAATTAATAGTTAATGTTTTCAGAAGGGGTCTTTTAAAAACACATGTAAGAATTTCTATGTTACACAAAACATAAAGCATGATTTTGATGAAAATCTGCCCATAATAAGCCAGGCTCCGCCCAGCTAGCAACGCGTCATATGACGTAGGCAGAGGGAAATACGAGCTGCGCTCTGCTCTCTCATTGCGGTTGTCGATGTAGTTACAGTGAGATATAGAGAAAGTTTTACAGTAGCCATAATTGTAGGAGCTTGGTTTCGGTTTCATCCGTAATTTGAGAATGAACTTGACAGACTACCTTGCGTTACGTCATTTCCAATCTGTAATTTATAGTTGCAGATGTTATTGTTAATCACAATTTTATCTCTAAATATCGTTTTTGGCAGTTATCTATTTCTCCAATCTAGTTGTTTATCATTATTGTATACTATTCTATATTGAGGTGTCCAACCTGCAAGTTGCTCTTTAACATATTTTTCTTTTTGTTTGGTTATAATCTGATTGGGCCAGATTGTCTGAGTTGGACTGGTGGTGGTTTCTGAGCTTATTATTTTGTTTTTATTATATTTGTATTTTATTTTCTTCTCTCGCTGTCACTCCCTCTCTGCCATTTCAATTAAAATGCTTAATTGGATGAATGTTTAACTTAAATAATGTTGCCAAAGTGGTTCACAGCAAAATCACAGTTTTCACTACTAATAGGCACACAGCGAGCCTTAAGTACAACAATTAGCTGACTCACTCACTGGCCCTTAGGTCGTGAAACAGGGACAGATGCTTGGCAGCAAGATTTGCCGTATGTCTTTCTTCTAGGATAAATCTTAATTTAAGTCTGGTATTTAAGCATATTTCTCAAAATTTTGATTTGATTTTTGATTTGATTTGTTTATTTTGAACATGTAAATAAAATAAAACATCACAAAAGACAAACAGTAAAAAATTAAAGAACTCCATCATTTAGTACTAATAATTTTAGTACTATTTTTGCTATTTACACATGCAAAAAGGAGTAGGAAGAAGTAAAACTTATGTACTCCTACTCCTTAAAACTATTTTTATCATATTAAATGAAAAGAATTTACAACAAAATAGCAAGTCTACGAAGACAATAGATCTGTAATCAATGAAAATATATATTCAATAGTTCTTTTCACAATCATGTGTTAACCCCTACCCGACAATATTTAAACACGTACTTCAAATTGTTAAATTTAAGTCCAGGTTATTTATTGCACTGTATTTCTCTATACCTCTTGAATATAATTTCTTTGAATATCTTTTTGAATTGGAATATGCTAAGACATTGCTTTAATTCATTATTTAGTTTATTCCATATTTTAGTGCCCCTGACAGATAAACATAAACTTTTTCTTGTTGAAAATAGTGAATTTCTGAAAATATTGAATTTGTGTGTTCCAAGTATCCAGTGTTATGAATAATTCTTATTGCTGTTTTTTGAAGTATGATTAACGATTTCAATGAATTTTGATAAGTGTTTCCCCAAACCTCTATACAGTCATGTAAATATGGTAACACCATTGAGCAATACAGAATGTGGAGTGATTTGTATTCTAGAATGTGTTTTTTGTTTTGGCCAAGACTGAAATACTTCTAGAGAGTTTTGTTTGGATATATTTCATATGAGATTTCCAGCAAATCTTGTCGTCTATGATCACTTCAAGAAATTTCATTTCATTTACTCTTTCTATATTCACACCTTCTATTTGTAACTGAGCTTGATTGCTTGATTTGCAATTGCCAAATATCATGAATTTGGTTTTACTAACATTTAGTGATAACTTATTATTGTCAAACCATTGTTTTATTTTTCTAAATTCTGAAGAGATTAAGTCCAGGAGTTGCTGTAAATTCTGACCAGAACCAAAGATATTTGTATCATCAGCAAGTAATACAAATATCAGTTGTTCAGATACTTTACATATATCATTTAAATACAGGATAAATAGTTTTGGTCCCAATACTGACCCTGGGGGACACCACACGAGATGTCCAAACATTCTGATATATGATCTCCCATCTTCACAAATTGTTGTCTGTCTTTTAAATAACTGCTTAACCAATTCAGCACTAACCACCTAATCCCAAGCTGTTCCAGTTTATTGATTATTTTGTCATGATGAATTGTATCAAATGATTTTTTCAGATCAATAAATACCCCAACTCCATATTGGAATTTGTAATTTCTTCAATGAGATCAGTTAAAGCTAGTGATGTTGATCTATTTTTTCTGAATCCATATTGACTATCAGTCAGTAGTTTGTGTTTATCTATAAATTTGTCCAATCTATCATTAAAGAGTTTTTCTAGAATTTTAGAGAATTTGAGAAAATATTGCTCTCTTATACTTCTATGTCTATCATGTTTCAGGAGAAGCTATGTAACTGTCTCGACCTCGCCTGTTGTACAGTGACCACATACTGATGCGTGTTGTCACCGTGAAAACAACAATCATTGTTTTGTTGTGTACTATTCAAATGACCACGCCAAACAGTTCAATGGCATTTCTATTCATTCTACTTGTATGGACCACATACACTATATGTGTCTCTCTCAATTCAATTTGCTTTATTGGCATGACGTAACAATGTACATGTTGCCAAAGCATTAAGTAATACATGTAACATGAACAAAAAATAATCTTGCTCTCTCTGTCTCGCTCTCTCTTTTTTGCTCTGTCGTTCTCTCTCTCTGGTATTTATCCTCTCCTGTTGGTAGGTATGCCAGTCTGTATTTCTGCTGTGGTCTGGATGCTGAGGAGAATGAGCTACTAGCTCTAGAAATGCTGCATCGTTATGTCGAGTTGCTGGACAAATATTTCGGCAATGTAGGTATCTCTCGCATGTATCAATGTACACAGCAGATAACGTGAGCTCCATAATTCATTGGACAGTGACCATTTTTGTTATTTTGGTTCTGTACTCTAGCACTTTGAGCTTGAACGGATACGGTAACAATTAGGTAGAAGTGCAGAATGTCAGATTTAAATATTTTTTGACAATGACAAACATTTTATGTATATATCCACCCCCCCAAACCAAAACCAAACTGGCTGCACACCAACAGAATCCCTCAAGCCACAAAAAGGCCAACATACAATAAAAGCATAAAGCAAATAAATAAAACCAAAACACATAAATTATAAAAATAAAAGTTTAATTTCCTCTAGCTGCAGGAAGGACAGCATTTCTGACCCGTTGAGATACTGAGGGAGGCTGGAAGAATTTCATTGGAGGAGAATTCTGCGTTGAGCCAATAGTGTAGTAAAAGCAACAGCGTCGGCGTGTGTGGGGTCGAATGATAGCAATTCTTCCAGAACACCATAAACAGCCATGACTCAAGGGAGCAGGTTAATTTAAGCACTTTGAAGAAGTTCTGGATAACTGAGTCCCAGTAGTCCCTCCGCATAGGGCATAGAATAAACATAAAATAAAGGTGACACAGGGAGGCACGACATCTGTCACAAAAACCAACCCCAGTAGTGTAAATTTCTGACAGTCTGGTCTTGGATAAGTGAACTCTATAAACCACCTTAAACTGTATAAGCCCTAGACTGGCACAGGATGTGGTGGAGCTAACTCTATCGCTTCATCTCAACACTCCTCTGTAAATTCAACACCCATTTCACACTCCCAGGCATATACATTTGTTTCTCAAATGTCATAATGCGTGAATAGACCCTGAAAAATGACTGCTTTCTGTCTGGACAGAGGAGTCATTAGAGCGTCCCAGGCCTGCTACGGAGGTAAATCGGGAAGGTCTGAAAATTAAGGAGGAAACCAAATGTATTTTCTGGGTGTAGAGGAAAATGTGAGATGGAGGTAAAGAGCGTTTATAGGCTACATTGAAGAAGCCAGAGAACACATTGTCATAAATGTCATGGAAGTTTTTAATACCTTTCCTTGCCCATAGAGTGAAGGCATTGTCAAGAAGGCAGGGGGGAAACCTTTCGTCCCCAGATGAATGAACAGCCTTAATTAATGGACTTAAGAAAGACTTGGGGAAGAACAACGGGATAGACTGAAAATGGTATCGAAATGTGGGCAAACTATTCATTTTAACAGCATTAATCTGTTAAATAAAGCAGTAAATTACCCCACCTATGAATATCAGCCTTTATCTGAGTGAGAAGGGGGCAAAGTTGTTTGAGAAGAGGGCAGATAAGAGCGAGTCACATTCACTCCAAGGTACTTGAAGCAAGAGCGGTTAAACTGAAAGACCAAGTCTATCTGCTGAAGTTGCATCGCTGTGTGATTGATAGGGAAGCACTCACTCTTTTGGAGATTAAGCTTGTAATCAGAAAAATAACCAATGTGGAGAGAATGGAGGCAGACAATTAATAATATGATAATTATTTTAGCTAAAATATTTATCTTTAATTCCAAATTGGTGGAGTCATTGACAATAGAAAGGTTTCATAATTATGTGAAGCATCACAGTACAGTAGAAATATACATGGCAAATAGAAACCCAATATGGCTGTGGCTAAGAGATAGATGGACAATATTGAATTTAAATAAAGAGTTGATCAAATAAAACCAAGATCTGTAAAATGCACATGATTAGCAAATATTGTAAAAATAACACATTGGATTATATGAAGTGTGTGGTGAATGGAAAATAATGACTGAGGAAAATATTAAATGTATAAGCTAGAGCTAAATGTTTAAATGGCTAAATGTAATTGGCCTCAACTATTGCTCAGGGTCAGGTAAAGGTTAAGATGGGGTTAAAATTATTACATATTTTATAAATTATATGCATATTTTAGAACAAAGACATTACCTATGTCGAATACTAAAGCTGATCCTTCCCCTAAAAAAAAAAAAAGGAGGGTAAGAAGGTTGCATGGTTACATACATAGAGCAGCAGGTCATCAGCATACAATGATAATCTATGTTCAAGGCCCTCTGGAAAAGATACTCCCTGGAAAGATACAGAGGTCTGCAAAGCCATAGAGAAGCAAATAGGTACTCTACATTCAATTCTATAGAAGGCCTTCTCTGCATCCAGGGAGACCACAAGCTCAAGGGGAATTAGAGACCTGTCTGGAATTAAATGTTAAACAAAGTCCGAATTAATTAGAATTTTTTTTTGAAAATGAATTTCTACCCTTGATAATGCCGTTCTGTTCCTCCGAAATGACCCCTGGTAGGACTACTTCGAGATGCCTCGCTGTCAACTTTATAGGCACCTTCACATCAACATTAACGAGGCTATGTGGCCTGAATGAAAAACAGGAAGGTCCTTCCCCTTCTTAAGATGTCTCGTCTCGAGCTTGGCTCGACGGAATCGAAAATTTTGATGAAATCTATCGTAGTTTAGGAAGGCAAAACATACAGGACTGATTATACAAATAAAATTAAAGACAACAGACAGAAACACAGACCTCACCCCAGCCCCAAGTACCCCTTCAACATTGAATGGAGACAGCAGGCAAACATTAGTATAGCTCCAGTGCACATGAACAGATGTCTCTCCTACTCTAAAATGGTAGAAGCTCCGTAGCTACAGTAGTGAATATATGAACCTGCATTCTAGTAACACAACAAGAAGGATAGAAACACAGTTTAAGCACAGTTAAAAATAAAAAGTATGTTTGCTGTGGTCGTGGTGTGAGGAGAAATGGAGACCGGTGCGACGGTAGCAAAAACGAACAAGGTTCAATATGAAAACCACTTAATTAAAGCAAATGTGCCTTGGTGGGCAAAACATTTATTTGTATTAAATAGCTATATCTTCCCATTAGGTCGATTGACACAAACCTAACATGCAACACGCTACATAGAAACAACAATGTCCAATAGCAAATAAGACAAAACCAGGAACTAATATACAGATACTGATGGTATTCAAGGGTGAAATGTGAATGAACAACATGTCCGGGGAAACAAACAATCCAAAGATGAAACATAGAATGCAGAGACTGAAAGTGCCCAGTCGATGCACCTCGATAAACATTGTAAAGCTTCTAAAGACAACTAAATGCAATTGTTATGGTGTTTTTAATTGAAATCAAGTAATTTGTAGTAAATATCCTGGGAAAACTTGCCTTGTTTTGTAGTTCACTAACTTCACAAAGACTTGTACACTTAGCAATGCATTGACTTCTGTGCCATCATGTGACGTCATCCATCATGCTACCAGAACAACACTGAACAATCAGCCAGGAGGCAAATAATATGGATGGCTAAGTGTGATACAGACCATTATAGGTTGAAACATGAGAAAAAGACAAATAAATAAATGCGTGGTCAATTAACTGATCAGAAGTGTTTGAACAACCAAAGTCACTCAGCTCACCGTTATAACGAAGTACATCATTAGCCATACACCAGCATGACGTTGCACTGGATCAGACAGTTGTTTACACAAAATGGAAACAGAGTAGTCCCTGGGTTCCACACCCACAGCCAGCCCAGCAATCCAGCCCAGTTGGCAAAAAATTCCTCATGGGAATCGAAATATGGTTTCCTCCAGACAAATTTCACCCGTTTCTCGTGGAGAAGACCTTTCAATGGGAGGAATTTAGCCCTCTTTAGGGCAAAACCTGAGCTGAAGTTTGGGACTATAAATACTTTCCTCCGCAACACAGCCTACTTGTCATGAAATAGTGGAAGTAGTGAAAGCGTGTCATGAAGACTTGTGGTTTTGGGACTGTCACCTCCGTCCATTGGATGATTGCTGATGATTTGAGCCCGGTCTAGCTTCTGGGTGACTGCAATACAGAGCGGAATGATCTCGGTAAAGAACGCAGATATTAATGTTACAGGGTCATTGCCCTCACCAGATCTGAATCCAACTGAACAGGCATTTTACATACTGAAGAGGAGACTGAAGGCAGTAAGTCCCCGAAACAAGCAGGAATTGAAGATAGCTGCAGTACAGGCCTGGCAGAGCATCACCAGGGAAGATACCCAGCGTCTGGTGATGTTGATGCATCGCAGACTTCAAGCAGTCATTGTATGGACATCAAAAAAAATTATGTGAAGAAATATTAACAATTACTTTATTGTAGATCTTTAAACTGTCCAGTGTTTTTTGTTGCCAGAAAATGGGGGGACAATGTACAGATTATGTATGAATGTAACCTCAAATTAAAGCTGACAGTCTGCACTTCATCATCATTGTAGCCTTTCAAACTCAAAGTGCTAGAGTACAGAAACAAAATAACACACACATGGTTACTGTCCAGTGTGCTCATACAGCATTCTCTTGGTTTTGATTTCCCACAGTTCTTAGCTCTCATGCCCCCATCCCATTTCATCCCTTTTGTTTATCAACCATCTACACCGACTACAAAGCATATTTATTTTTTGTATGGTTATTAGTGTTTTGAACACAGTAAGTGTATTCAAGCTATATTGGACTACTTGAATGTCTTTCCCTCCCCAGGTTTGTGAGCTGGATATAATTTTTAACTTTGAAAAGGCCTACTTCATCCTGGATGAGTTTCTGTTGGGGGGAGAGGTACAGGAGACATCCAAACAGGTTGTGTCCCGTGCCATTGAGGCTTCTGACCTTCTACAAGAGGTGCGATGTTGACCTCTCTGCACGCATTTATTATCTGAACTTTTGCATCCAATCTTAGCTCCAATTTATTGGTGTAGTGTTGATAGAAATAGTGTTCTTTTAGTGTCTAGATGCAACATCGGATGTCCCTTTGTCTTATGGTCTGATATACCTGATATTTACTATGATGTCTCTGGTACAAATATTATAAGTACTTAATAAATAGCAGCAGGGTTTTTATTTTTGCAACCATATTTATCAGAAATTCTCCCAAATTACGTTCTCAGGGAACATATTTCAATTTTTTTACATTTCAGCTGCGCGTTTTACTATAAGGATATATTAGTCCTTCTATTACTTTGCACTTTCATGTTTCATTGCCGTGGATTCATGCAAGGATTCATGAGATCATGAAAACATTCTGGACATTCCATACAGTCCATTGTGATTAAAATTATATTCAAACATTCACGGTTAAAGTTAAGGTTAGGCATGATGTTACTAATGGTTAAGGTTAGGATTAAGGTTAGGGTTAACATTACAAAACAACAGACAATCGCCTATGTACATTCAGATTCCATGTAATTGCGTTTAACAATTAAATTCTCTCCAAATGTAATTGATTGGGTTTAGGGCTGTATTGCTGCTGTTCAGAAACTTGAGGCAGCACCTAGCTTTGTTTGTAACCACAGATACTGTTAAGGCCAAAGAGAAGTTTGATATGGAGCCACTGTCTTTTTTTATACAGATACTAAAAATAAAGTACCTGTAATTCATGAGTAAATACCAGGGGAAACTGGATAGTTGAGATAAATAGTTACCGGGTTCGTGTTGAATGTGTAGTGTTATAGATTCTGGCCTCCTGACTCATGGCTAAAAGGCTTCTCTGCATGAACTGATCCATTTCTTCTCTGCTTCTCTTCTCTGACTCAGCTTCGCTGTTCTCTCTCTGTCTCTCTTTCTCTATGTCTCATCTGTATCTCATGAGAGACAGAAGGTTAGACCAATGTATGTTATTTATAAGCTGCTATGATTTGTCAGGAGCTGTCATCTTTTCACCATACATTACCGTAACAGCTCTCTGTTGCACTGAAGGCACACAGCCAGACCCCAGACACTGCATGGATGGTTTCACTATAAGGGAGGGCTCTTATGAAAGAATTTCAGTATTCAATTGTTCTGATGAAACTAATCATTTGCATGTTACTGTGAAACTGGGCTGAAGGCTACAAGGTTTACGGGATGCTGTTGGTTGTTCTGACAATGGAATTTCTCACACAACCTGCAGCCTAAATACATTTTCACTGCAAATTTCTTCTGGGATTTTATTGGAACTCAAGTTCGTTCAATGTAGATGTTGAACTGACATCTGTGCCCAGTGGGTTAGTTAAACTCTTAGAAAAAATAAAATAATGAATCAAGTATGCCTAATGAAGTACTCGGGCCCATGCATGCCTAGTTTCACTATTTGCTTGCTTAAGAAATAAAACTAACATTTTCAACGTAGTCTAGTGCAGTGGTTCTCAAACCTCTCCTCGGGGACCCCCAGACAGTCCATGTTTTTGTTTTCACCCTGAAATTACACAATTGGTTAAATTAGTCAACTACACATTATGCCTTTGACTAATTGATTCAGGTGTGTCATTTCAGGGTTAAAACAAAAACATGGCCTGTCTGGGGGTCCCCGAGGAGAGGTTTGAGAACCACTGGTCTAGTGCATGTGCATGCTATCAGAACATCATTATCACACTCTTTTTACCGCCCTCATCGCTGATGCAGGCTGAGATTGACAGCACTGATTATGATCTGGAGCTTGGATGGCCTTGAATGTGGACAGCAAGGTTAGAAGCTAATGCATTGTATTAGTAGCATAGTACCGAGTGTTTAAGCATTATCTTAAATGTATTATTGTGTCTTAACCCATGTGAGATGCATACAATTAGAATGAGTGATTCTAATTTGGGGTTAGTCCTTGTATTTGCAGGTGTGGCTGTGTATTTTACTGGAATGAATGGAGAGCTTACCTTCAATTGGTTTCTGTCCTGTTCTCTTCGTAGACCATGGAGGAATACATGAGCAAGCCAGCATTCTAACACCAGCAAGAAGCGATCTGGAACACGGGACCGTTCTAGAATTGGAAGGCTTCTATGGCACAGGGTCACAAGTTGTAGAATGCTATTTCTATGGCTGAATCTGATCCATCAGGTGAAGGATATTTTCACCTTAATTGAGGGTGCAAATACTGATTTCTCTATCAGCTGGAAAGATGAGGGAGAAACACCATTCATTGAACTGTTATTGTTTATTGATATTATCACCCATCCCCTGGATCATTTAAATAGATTCTGAAAAATCTTATCCTGAAGTGCCTTTTTAGAACATATTTTTTAAAGTTGTATATGTATTGTTTGAGACTGACTTTTCGTAAAAGGAAACATAATCTGGGTAAATGTCACAGTTCACTTTATACATAATTAATTATTGATATTAAATATAAAAGACTTTGAAAATAAAGTGTTTTTATACAGAATCCACAAGTAATTTGCCTTTTTTGTTTTTAGAATGACTATTTGAGACTTTTTGTCCCATGCTAACGAACCTCTTCATGGTTCTAAACTGTAACTTTGACACTTTACTCTTACCTCGAACATGTTGATAAAAATCTGAATTATTATTCCTAATAATTTATTAATACATTTGGGACCATGCTTGCTGAAAAAAATACTAATATCTTGTAAAATCGAAATACAGTTAAGCATAGCTAA
>JACXGM010001380.1:41879-55896 GCA_016801145.1 Umbra pygmaea
GCCCCCCCCCCCCCCCCCCCAGACCCCCCTAATTTCGAACCCTGTTAATAAGACAACAGAACGCAGCAAGAAAAAAATAATACCGCTAATGCTTTATTCATCTCCAACTCGTCACACGTTATTGAACACGTACAAAATGGTTTAAAAATGAGCATATATACCACAACAACCGATAGTCCGACGATTACAGAGCTGCAGCGTTACAGGGTTGGAAGGCAGGACGGTGACTGTCTTAATCTTTATCATATATCAAGGAATTATATTTTCACAATATTACAAACTCACAAACCCAGATGTATACACGACACGCTGCGCCTCCAGCCCAGCACACTGAAATAGGTCTGATATTTAGTTTCCTGTAGTGTATATACACGTTTTAGTAAAGTAGACTACGTCCAGAAGAATAATTATTAATAGTATAAACATTACTTGTTTAATATTCATATTTCAGCAGAGGATGTCTTCAGTCGTGCGCGTGTTTACAGCGTAGGCTACATTCCAGCAATCGCATTTCCATTATGCTCCTTTTCTTCTTCATTCCCGGTCTCTGGCGACGCCGTTGCCTTTGGAACCGCATCTTTCACCTGCCTCTCGACGGGCTCCACTAACACTTCGTTAACCTCTGAAGCTCTCTTTGTCGGTGTGCCTGATTTTTCATTGTCCGCTTGGTCAAAGTAATCTTTCATGGCTTGTTCGTAAAGCTCGTAAGGAAACTGTCCTTTTGCCTGAGATTGGGTGTCGCGTTTGTTGATTGTGCTGGGATACTGAGTTAAAATTTTGGCCGCAAGAAATGTAGTTATCTCGTCTTCGTCGGGCTCATCATCATCGTTGTCAGATTCCCTTTTAAATGGCATCTTGTTGAGCTCTGACATAAATAAGTTTTCCCTTCGGCCGGATGAGAGGACTTTTGGAGCAGCCGCTGGTGGCGGAGCTGGTGCTATAGCTCTCGCCTGCGCGGGTGGTAGTGAAACTCTGGATGGGGTAGAAGAACCCTTAAGTGGCCGCCGATTTACTGGATAGTCGTTGCTTATAGTTTCCATTTCGATAATATTTAGGAAGTCTTCCTCGTCCATGTCTTCAGGGGCGTTTTTAACTGGGAGCCTCCGGCTATAGTATCTGATTTTTGGTTTATTGCTCGTCCTGTAGCGGGGGGTTGCTTGAGGGTGACGGTCTATTTTTCTAATTTCTTCGGTGATTAACATGTCGATAAGGTCCTCCGGGGGTATGTGGAGCTTAAGTGAGATCTCTAACAGCTCGTTCAAAGCCCGAGGGTCCACCAGGGGGTGGCGGATCAGTCTCTTTTTTTGCTCTCCAGCTTGCCGCTTGGCTGTCTCGTGTTCACTCATCTCCAGGATCTTCAACAGGTAATAATCCACTAGTTTAGTGTCGTCTTCTGGTTCTTCTTTATCATGGCTGGCTCTGCGCTGCACCTGAATTCCGTCGCCCTCTTCCTCATCCCCCTCCGCTTCGTCGTAATTCTGCTCCAGAGCTCGGTCGAACTCCTCATGGCTCCCGTTCACAACCTCTTCAGTCTCGAGCTTCTCCTCTACTGGAATCCACTCCTCCCCACCCGCTACGTCCTCGTAGGCCAGGTTCTTCAGACTGAATAAGTCATTATCATCGTCAATGATTCCGCGCTTCTGGCCATTGGCGTTGGATAGTTTCCCCAGCTCTTCGAAGATTGAGCGCAAGTTGGCTAGGCTCTGAGGTGTGTATTGTTCGTTCAGGTTTTCCGTAGCGCGCTTTGCGCTGTCCCTATTCTCCTCGTCTTCGAACATAAGCGGGTACTTTTTGTGTGGCCTTGGGAAGCCACCGTAAGCAGGGGCGTTAACTGGGCTGCCTGTGTTCGATGAATGGTGCCTGTGTGTGCGGCGGTCGTTCCCAGGCACCACGAGTGCGGGTCTGGGTGGACTAGCCGGCTGTTCCTGGAGGGTCCTGAGCAAGGCTCTCACCAGCTGCTCAGCCGGAATGTCTTGCTGTCTTTGGGAAGGCGGAGGAGACTCTCTTTCGGGTGCGCCTTCATCCTGGAGAGAGGCAAGCTGGAGGAGGATGCGGATCTTCTCGACCTCATCATAGTCTCCTGTTGGCTCTTCTCGCTCTCGGGAACCATCTGTACGTTGCTTTAGGCTCTCGATGTACTCCAGGGCTTTGATCATGTCAGAACTGGGCATGTAGGCAGAAGGTTGCCGGTCATCGGTCTCCCCACCTCTGAGCCTGTAGTGGCGAGGGAGTGACGCGCCCTGCACAGCGCACACATGGAGGAGGAAGGCAAGAACAAGGGCTTTTCCCGTGGA
Source organism: Umbra pygmaea (assembly GCA_016801145.1). Classification (NCBI taxonomy): domain Eukaryota; kingdom Metazoa; phylum Chordata; class Actinopteri; order Esociformes; family Umbridae; genus Umbra; species Umbra pygmaea. The sequence continues at coordinate 44,174 of JACXGM010001380.1, forward strand.
TAGTTTGGGGATTGGTAGCATCTTAATTTCGCCTGAAAAGAAAAGAGCGAAGAGTTAAAAAAAAAGATTTGCCAGGACAGGTTGTTTAAATCTACACATGTTAATCTATTTTGTTCTAGGGTTATATATTTTCTCTATTTTGACTAGAGTAATGTATTATCAGGTAGGCTATCTAATGCAAATTATTATTTTAATGAAGAGTCATACAAGTCCCCAAATGTTTGGTCAGCATTGAAAATATTCCTAGTTAACGCAAAATACAGGTTAAGTGATGAACACAAAACCGTTAACTTCATATTCACGCATCACACGCTTGTTTTAAAGGACGCGTTCAACCAAGGGGTATAATAACAAAGAGACGTGGGCTATTGGTGAATCATTCTGTTTTTAAATGACTAGCCAACACAGGATGAGTCACTAGCCGTTGTCAGGGCAACCTTTCGCTTGTAGCTGCCTTTCCGAACGTTTATCTAGCTATATGAACGTTAATATAGCTATTAAAGCAATTCCCAAATCAAAATTAATTCTTCATGTTTGAAAAAAAAATGTTATTATTCACTACACCAGCATGCAGCCATCCGTTATTCAAATCAATTCCAAGCAGTTGCCGAGATCTGATAACGAACTTGAGTAAGGAGATATTCAGAGATGAGCAAAGAGATGGTAAAAAGATGGACTGCTAGGACGCCCACACATAATTTACAACAAGAGTGTTTGAGAAATGATAAGCCATATGCATAATTATTTTTACCTTTGATAGGTAGCAACGACGACAGTAGTAAATGTTTATATCATCTCCCAGTCTAAGCGCCAGCGATTCTGTTTTCAGCACCAGGACAGCTCCCCTCGATATATGAGGCAACACCTGACTCGCGCGTCATCACAGCAGCACGCACGCAATATCCAGTCTTTGGAAATCCATAATAAATGATTTAGTCTTATCATATGGCATGGTAAAAAAAAGAATTGTGCCTAAAAATAGGTAGGGATGTGTCTGTTTCTAGCTGTTTAATTTATTATAGGCGCTATTCATAACTCATATGATCAAGAAGTTGGCGATGTATTTATGGGAAAAGGCTTGTCCCAATTAGCTTTGTAGAAGCCAACAGCTAACACGGTGATATCACTTCTTATAACATCACATTGTGTATCTTAATTTACCATCCTATAGATTGCATGTCTTCTAATCACCCATGCATTTACTGAGGCACACACAACTCAAGCTAAACATTACATTGCCATGCTCATTGTCTTGCAACCGATGGATATTCATTGAAGTGCCTAAATGTAATGTTTGTCATGAGAACCACAAGGCATCGCCGGGTGGCGTTTTATAGTATAATGTTATCTCTGTTTCACTCAGAAAATGAAGAGTTAAAATCATCGGCGATGACTCACAATATGAACCCACTATGGAGCAGTAATGGGATAGCTGTCGCAGTTCTCATATCTCTGTCGTTCTCTCCTTTCATCCATCTCTTTCTCTCATAATCTGTCGCTTGCGTTTCTCAATCCACGGCGATTGATCAAGGCTTGTAAAATCACGTCACGGTTTGACGGAGGTCAGCACACCATCAAACCATGCCAATAGAAATACGTTTGCAATTGCGTCTTCATGTAGTCAGTAGCACTGGCTGTTGTCCAAAGCCACATAAAAATAATCTCAAGTTATACAAAAATACACATTTTAATTCCAAAGATTTTATGCTTTCTTCTATAAGATAGTCTTCATTAGTGAATACGTTTATTCTGTGAATTTCTAAGCATAACGTACTACTTACCAACATGACCCAATGTCTCAAAAATTACCTGGACACTGTAGAATGTATTAAAATTAATCTGTCTTTCTCCATTTAACATAGGTTACATATCATATTTTATTTGAAATTTATTTAGGGTGAATATCTCCAAGGCATGTGGTAATGTCAGACCTTGTTTACATAATATATAAATACGCCCTATTTTTTCCCAATTTCTTTCCTGAAACCTGACATGCTTTCTAGGACTACCTATTGTTAAACTCTGTGTTTTATACACTATATTGCAGGAATTAATTAGAGTATTGCATATTGAAATCCCCACAAATGTACACATGTTTTATTATTATTATTACTATGTAACTATTATTACTATAATAATGTCATTATTATTTTAAAATTCTTATATTGTTGTAATTCTTGTTTTTAAGCCCACTACATAGAATCGCCGTGCCATGTCAATAAGAATTTCTCTGCATAGGATGATGTATGTTATTCGATGCATATGATAAATAAACAACTTTGACTTTGACATTTCTTTTGTCACCCAAACCACCTTTCATGTCTCTGCACTTTTTAAAATGTTTCAAACTAACTCCCACAACTTACAAACAAGTACATCACATTTGATTCTCACAGTGTCCTGCACATTGCACATAACCATTGCATTAGTTGCCCTTAACTTGAGCTTCTCCCCCTGATTTTGTGACAGTCCTCTGGAACACATGTTTATTGCTATTAGAGGTGTTTTGTTCAGTCTTCTTGCTCTTCTCTGTAGGGATCGGGCCAAGCTAGAGCCTGGCTGTGAGCAGACTGATCCGTCTATGTGTGTGCGTCAATGTGAGTGTGTTTGTTTGTGTTTTACCATGTGGGTGTGATTGTGTGTGCCTCTGTACGTGAGTGTTTGTGTCAGTGTCTTTGTGTTTCACTGTGTGGGTGTGTGTGTGTGTCAGTGTGTTTACATCTTTGTGTTTCACTGTGTGGGTGTGTGTGTGTCAGTGTGTTTACATCTTTGTGTTTCACTGTGTGGGTGTGTGAGTCAGAGAGATAGATAGGGCTGCTGTATAGTCCCTTAGCATCATATCAGTGACATCATCACACTTCATTCATAAAAATACATGTTTGAGCCCAAGGGACAGCTTCTCTGTTGCTAAGGATTGAAGTAGCCTAATGGAAACCTAATATTTTCAGAATTACTCATTTAACTGATATGTGCGATGTTCATTGTGAAATGTTTACAGTAAAGCATGGATTGTGTTTATGTGTGATCAGGTGTAAATGTCAGGAACAAATGTCTCGACAAATATAGCAAACCCCTGAATATGTCCCCACACAGATTTTAGGCAGGTCCACACAAGTGAGTTTATATTCAAGTTCCTCAGTTCACAACTCAGAGAGACTGGACTGGTCACTACAAACATCCACGGAGGTAAAGAAACATGGCAGCGTCTGTTCATCCTCAGGAGGCTGGAGAAATTCGGCCCGTTGTGAAGAGCTCTTGCTGTGTCCTACAGGAGCACCATCTAATTATAATAATAATAATAATAATGCATTCAACTTATATAGCGCTTTTCTTCCAAGGAACCCAAAGCGCTTTACACAGTGAGGGGGAAAGCCCACCTCATCCACCACCAATGTGTAGCACCCACTTGGGTGATGCACGGCAGCCATTTTGCGCCAGAACGCTCACCACACATCAGCTATCAGGTGGAGAAGTGAGTAGTTATATATGCCAATTAGGAAGGAGGGGGATTATTAGGTGGCCATGATTGAAGTGAGGCCTGGTTGGGAATTTGGCTATGACACCGGGGTTAACACCCCTACTCTTACGATAAGTGCCATGGGATTTTTAATGACCACACAGAGTCAGGACACCCGATTAACGTCCCATCCGAAAGACGGTACCCTACGCAGGGCAGAAGTCCCTATCACTGCCCTGGTGCATTGGGAAAGGTCTTTAGACCAGAGGGAAGAATGCCCCCTACTGGCTCTCCAACACCACTTCCAGCAGCACTGGTCTCCCATCCAGGGACTAACCAGGCCCAACCCTGCTTAGCTTTAGAAGCAAACCAGCAGGGCAATACAGGGCTCTATGCTGTGGGGGCATCTAGAGCCCTCATACTCGACTCTGGACCTCGAAGCCAGATCCACTTTTTCATTGCAACCCTCTAATCTGGGACTTACTTAGACCTGGGACACCAGGTGGGTGTAATTAATGTTGAGGTAGAACAGAAAACCAGAAGGCTCCGGACCCCGTAGGATTAGAGTTGAATACCCCTGATCTAGAGTATTCGGACAGGTTGCCCCACTGTCTCTTACGGGAACGCTAAGGTGTCTGACTGCATGGCTCAGTGAAGAATGTGTCATCAGGAAGGCTTCTACAACACCAGGTGCTTCAGGAAAAGAAAGAAGATCAGTGCTCATGCTCGCCATCTGAGTCATGTACACTTGTTCCCGCTTGTAGGAAATACTTAAAACATTTAAGTAAGAGAAGCACAATATTAATTTTTTATACATTTGTTTTGTGCAGAAGCCAGAGAGACAGAGAGGAAAGGCACAGACAGTTGGCTGATACGGGGTTCAATCGCGCGTCACCAGGTGTCATGTGTAGAATGGAGTTGGGAGCTTCGACCACTTCACCATTTCTGGCGCACACAAGCACAATATTCTTTACAGGTTATATGCTTACATTGTTTTGCTTGATTTTTCATGCGTGTGTTTCATTTTACATTCAAGTATCATGATATGATATCATGAAGTTATTATCAAAGGTCAAGGCATTCAAGGGAGATATAGCGCTTTTGTTTGTATGTGTTTCGCAGTGAGAATGCATTTTTTAAGATTTTTTAAAGCCTGGATTTAACAAGAAAGGAAAGGGCTTTTATAACAAAAAACTAACTAAACATTAAGAAATGCATGATCAAACCCCGTCCAACCAATGGTAGACCAAATAAAATGTTCATGTGGGGGCATGTGCGGAGCTGAAATTGACACATTTCCTCTTTTTAAATAAATTTGTTATCTATTTTGTCAAACTTTTTGTCTCCACTCAAATTTCTTATGTCCAATTCCCGTTCAAGCAACACCCAGGACAATAAAAAACATGACTATGTAAAGACGCAGTGAGCATGCCTCTGAAGAGGTCTTCAATATGAGATGGAAATGGAGCTGCACATCCTGCCATCATGCCAAATGTATCACCGCAATAGAGCCAGAGTGCCGTCTCTAGGTGTTGGGACAGGGAAGCATTACTAAACTCAAAAAGTTTAAATGTGAAAAACACGGGGATCTTAAAAACACAATTTAGCGGAATCTCTAGTTGCCTACTTCTATAGCTGCTCTCCGTTGTTCCACTCAGCTGGGATAGTTTGTCAGACCTATCACCTCAGGCTTCTGGACTGGGGTGAGAGGGCTGGGTTTCCTCTGGACCTTGTTGTCCTCATTAGAAATGCCTGTTTAGCGTAGATGTTGGATGATTATGGGAAGTTCAAATAAAATTGAATGTAAAAATGGACCAGGGGCTGAGGGCTCAGAAACCCAGGCCAAGACACAGGCCTTTCAATGTCACTACTTTGGAGTCTGTTACTGGGGTATGTATGTCAACGTCAAGACCAAAGAGATGTCAACTAGACTCAAGGAGTCTATTATGAGGCTGAACATTTAAATAGGAAAAAAGCAGTTGTGAGCTCAGGAATTGCATCAAAACTAAAAGGTACATAAAAGAGTACCCATTGAATAAAATCTATATTTTAACATCACAGTTATTGTTTGATTGCAAACAGTAACATCCAAACAAAGAAAAAATAAGTTTTGTTTTTCTAGAGGGAACTGTTTTTCCCTGAGAGCATAAAGACCCATGAGGTATTGACTTCTCTTAAACTCTCTTATGCCGGAATCACTCCAGGCATGGCAAAAAAAATCACTGCACAGCACTGTCACAGACACACTTGTGCACCGCAATCAACATCGTAATCCATCTTCTGCATCATCACGATGGAGGACAAGGTTGCATACCACTGTACTCCTTCAGCAAGGCGACTGGCCGGAGCTTTTACAGTTTAGTATTCATTGGCAATTGTTTGTGTGATGAAATCTATCTACTGAGCTGTCAAAGCTTTTCTTGCATTCCCATAAACCCATAGGTGAAAGCGACATATTAGCTCTTCCTCGTAACACACATTAACCTCGATGTTACATCAACTTCTGGTTCTGGTGTTCTACGGCAAAGTACCGCACAAGTTGGATAATTTCAACTCTTGCAACACACCCATTGCACCGCATCCACATTTTGCCCGATCCGGTAAATTTGCCGCCGCGGTGCAGATTGCTTTCTATTGAAATGAATGGACTTCTGCAGGAATGCAATCAATTTGCCGTGCCTGGTGTGGTTCAAGCATTATCCAATGTTTTTCAAACCTCTCCTTGGGAACACCAGCCATTCCATGTATTTGATCTATTTCTGATCTAGCACACCTTTTTCAACTCATCTGCTAATTATCAGGCCCTTGATTAGTCAATCAGGTGAGCTAGTTCAGTGGCTACAGCTAAACTGTGGAACGTCTGGTGTGCCCCGAGGAGAGTGTTTAAAAACACTGCTCTTATCTGACAAAATACTGCAATGGGATATCACAACAGCAAGATTTGTTTCTCATTGCCATGAGAAAAGGGCAACCTGTCGAGCACAAACAACTTTTGCAGTATTCATGTCTATATATATTTTCTGTCATTTAGGTCTGAGGTTGAACGTTTGTGAGCCCTTTAGAATTTTCTAGATTTCTGCATAAATATGACCTAAAACATCATCAGATTTTCACACAATACTTAAAAGTAGATAAATAGAATGAAATTTAACAAATATGACAAAAATATTATTAATTATGTAATTATAATATTCAATTATTTTTTGAGGACAATGATTTATTATTACATGACTGTGAGTGATAAAAGTATGTGAACCTTTGCTTTCAGTATCTGGACTGGTGTGACCCACTTGTGCAGCAATATTAAGTACAACTAAACATTTCCGTTAACTGTTGATCAGTGCTGCACATTAACTTGAAGGAATTTTAGCCCATTCCTCCGTACAAAACCCTTATTAAACTCTAGTTTAAGCAGTTAATTTGAAGGTGTAATTAAATTCAGGTGTTCTAAATCAATGGGATAACAATTTGGTGTGAGTGGGCACCCTGTTTTATTTAAAGAACAGGGTTCAGAAAGAAAACATCATGTTGAGACTAACAACACTTTAATTATATAATTAAATGTAACACATACTTACATGTATTACGCAATTCTTCGGTGAATGGTTCTGTACCTTAGGGCAACCACACGAACATAGTAAGATATTGCATATACAGTGCTTCTATACACAACATGTAACGGCAGTTATGAACAATTATTTTGAGCGATGATCTTGGTAACCCAGAGAACCATCATAACCAATGCATACCACTGATTCAACGTAGAGCCATGAAACAATATTTTTGAAAATCCAGAAAAACGCATTTCAAGTTATTATTTGATTTGCATGACAATGAGTGAAATAAGTATTTGATCCCCTCTCAATCAGCAAGATTTCTGACTCCCAGGTGCGTCTTATACAAGTAACAAGCTGATATTGTCAGCTTGTTACCTGTATAAAAGACACCTGTCCACAGAAGCAAGCAATCAATCAGATTCCAAACACTCCAACATGGCCAAGACCAAAGAGCTGTCCAAGGATGTAAGGGACAAGATAGTAGACCTACACAATGCTGGAATGGGCTATAAGACCATTGCCAAGCAGCTTGGTGAGAACGTGACAACAGTCGGTGTGATTATTCACAAATGGAAGAAACAAAAAAATAACTGTCAATCTCCCTCTGTCTGGGGCTCCATGCAAGATCTCACCTCGTAGAGTTTCAATGATCATGAGAATGGTGAGGAATCAGCCCAGAACTACATGGGGGGGATCTTGTCAATGATCTCAAGGCAGCTCGGACCATAGTCACCAAGAAAACAATTGGTAACACACTACGCCGTGAACGACTGAAATCCTGCAGTGCCCGCAAGGTCCCCCTGCTCAAGAAAGCACATGTACAGGCCCATCTGAAGTTTGCCAATGAACATCTGAACGATACAGAGGAGAACTGGATGAAAGTGTTGTGGTCAGATGAGACCAAAATCAAGCTCTTTGGCATGAATTCAACTCGCCGTGTGTGGAGGAGGAAGAATGCTGCCTATGACCCTAAGAACACCATCCCCACCATAAACATGGAGGTGGAAACATTATGCTTTGGGGGTGTTTTTCCGTTAAAGGGACAACTTCACCACATCAAAGGGATGATGGACGGGGCCATGTACCGTCAAATCTTGGGTGAGAACCTCCTTCCCTCAGCCAGGGGATTGAAAATGGGTCATTGATACAACCAGTAAGGTACGCATCCCGCCCAAGGCATGTATTTTCATGCAACCGCTGGCATGCACAAGCAAGATTACTGTCACCTTATTGGGAGAAAATCCATGACTTGACGACCTCCAGAACCCAAGTTCCTTGCTACCGTAACCTCTTCCTACCATTGAAAACTAACACCCACCTGCTGTACAGCCATCAAATAAGATACAAACACCGCCATCCACCCGAACAAATTAACATAGGCAAACCAATTATACAGTCATTGACTTAAAAAAATCCAGAATATCCTTTGTATTCAGTCTAAAGTAATGCTCATAAGCAGCTGACGACCATCGACCCATGCACTTCAGAGTTGACTCCGACAAAGATTTCGATGCAGTAGTGGTAGCGCCGATGATGAAGCAATGGGGTGTGTAGAGCTCTGGAGACAGTCTACCCAAAAAAACAGACTCGACCAGTCGAACCACAAATGCTGTAATACGTGAGCTGAACTGTGACTTGGAATCTTCAATGGCAAGAGGATTTGTGGTCATTCATGCAGCTCAATGAGCAAGACTTACAGCTGGCGATGCAAACTAAAATCAAACACAATTTGCTTACAGTTCAGCTCACGTAGCACAGAGCTTGTGGTTTGACTGGTCACGTCTGTTTTCTGAAGATGGCGCCTGGCTGTATACACGAATGGTACTGTCTTTTAAACTATATTTCTAATAAACTGTCTGTACACTTACAAAGTTCTCAATGCTTCGGTTTGCATGTAGGGACCCTCATTATGCTACCGTAGAAGTGTGGTGCTATTTTGAGCCTAGTTAGTTGTATATAATCGCGATTTATTTTTACTTCATCCATGCCCTCACAACTAGCATTATAAGGTAATTATCAGTTCACACTAATACTGGGCACATTCGATGTGTTATTAACCCCTAGGTTCATTTTGCACCGGATTTGTCAGGTCGAAAATGTTTTGTGGATGAATGAGACCAAAACATAACTTTCTGGTTGAAATGAGATGCCTTAAGGTACTGTAGGCAAAAAAAACTGCATTCCAGCATAAGAACCTTATTCTATCTGTGAAACATGGTGGTGGTAGCATCATGGTTTAGGCCTGTTTTGCTGCACGTGGGCCAGGACGGCTTGCCATCATTGATGGAACAATGAATTCTGAATTATACCAGCAAATTCTAAAGAAAGATGGCAGGACATCAGTCCTTGAACTGAATCTCAAGAGAAGGTGGGTCATGCAGCAAGACAATGACCCTAAGCACACAAGTCGTTCTACCATGGTTAAAGAATGGTTAAAGAAGAATAAAGTAAATGTTTTTGAATGGCCAAGTCAAATTCCTGCTCTTTAACGGTCTTGAAGCGAGCAGTTAATGTGAGGAAGCGCAACAACAGCCCAGAATTGAAGCTGTTCTGTATGGAGGAATGGGCTAGAATTCTTCCAAGCCGATGTGCAGGACTGATCAACAGTTACCAGAAGCATTTATTGCTGCAGAAGTGGTCACACAAGATACTGAAAGCAAAGATTCACATACTTTTGCCACTCACAGTAATATAATAATGGATACCTTTCATTTTATAATGGATAATTTTCATGAATAAATGACCAAATATAATATTTTTGGTCATTTTTTAAAATTGGTTTCTCTTTTATGTACTTTTAGGACAAAATCTGATGTTTAGGTCATAATTATGCAGAAATATTGAACATTATAAAGTGTTCACAAACTTTCGTGCACGTCTGTATGCTAGCATGCATAAAAGGAATGTTCACTGTTGTGCACCATTATCTCCTTTTTTTGTGGGGAACTTGGCAGGTGTCAACTAGGAATGATGTCATTTCCAGCTTAGAGGTTATTCTTAAGGAAAACATATAAGTATTGAATGTAGTGTTAGAATTAGGTTGACTCACTTCAAGTAGTTTCCCCAAATTCAACTGCAAATGCAACTGATAATGACTTTTCCAGTCTCAAAACGATTCAACCTCTTCATGGCAAGCACTTTTAGTACTTTCTTTTTTTTAGCATCCTTTTGCTGTTATGACCTGCTGCAAATGAGATGCATAACCAGATTCCAGCCTCTGGAGGCATTCCTGAGATATTTTATGTCCATTCCTCATCAGAAATGGCCTCCAGTTCAGTAATATAATTTGGTTTGTGTGCTGCAACCACTTTCTTCAAATCCCACCAGAGATTTTCTATTGGGTTCAAGTCAGGTGACTGTAATGGCCATTGTAGAATCTTCCAGGACTTCTTCTGCAACCAAACCTTGGTGGAATTTGAGGTATGCTTGGAATCATTGTTTTGTTGGATCCTCCACTGATGCCCAAGCTTCAGCTTCCTCACAGATGGCATGTTGTTTTCTCCTAGGATTTCCTGATACTTCAATGAATCCATCTTGCCTTACACATGCTGCAGGTCTCCTGTACCAGAGGATACAAATCAGCCCCAGAGCATCACTGAGCCACCACCATGCTTGATTGTGGGCACAGTATTCTTTTCAGCCAATGCTTCATTCTTCCTCCTCCAGAAATACTGCTGATCCATCGTGCCGAAAAGAACAGAATCACAAAACCTCTGTGGCTCCTTTAATGATCAGTAGTGATGTACGTCTTGATAGTTCTGTCATGGAAAGCTTCTTGCATGTGGTATGCGCCTTACTGTGCTTACTGAAACCAACAAGTCTTGCTGCAGGACCTTCTGCAGTCACTCAAGGGTTTTTCACAACCTGCCGTCTCAGTAATCTGGTTGCAGCCATTGACTTCCATGTTCTGCCCCGTCCTAGAAGTGTAACCACCATTTCCTTCACTTTGAACTTACAAACTATTCTTCCAACTGTGTCTCTGGGAACATTCAGTGCCTTCACTAATCTTTTGTATCCTGTACCTTCTTTGTGAAGGGAAATTATCTCTTCTCTTAATTTTTTGGACAATTCTGTTGTCTTAGCCATGTTTCTCACATGCAGTCAAACATGACACTCAGCAAACCCCCAGTTCATGTATTTTATATGTTTCAGCACACACAAGCACACCTGGATCAACTAATCAGACACCACCTGACCCACCTGACTGTGCAGTATAGTTATTGATAGTATAGTCCAGTTGTTTTGTAAAATAACTTGGGGATTAATATGGGGATATTCAGGAATTGTGTAAGAAAAAACATCCTCATGGCATTTAAACTCCCCAGGCACAAATATGGGAGGGTTCTCAAAAAGTTTCCCCATCAGTTTCCCCAAATTTGTATTAAAAACAAACGAGAAAAATAAAATAGCTCCTGGTAACAACGGTTCTGTTCAATTCAAGTCTAATTTGCTTCTGATTTACATTGTATGCCATGTTTGATGTTTTGTGTGGACCCTAGGAAAAGTACCTGCTGCTTTTGGCAGTACACAAAACCTACAGTATAATAAACGCTGCCTTTTATTCCTCTAATTCATTTTTCTCACCATCTTTTCCCATCTATCTCCCTGTCGTCTCCCAATTTCGATCCCTCTGTCATCTCTCCATCTGTCCCCACCAAATCTTCTGAATTAGTTAACCGGTTGTGTTTACTAGGATGTCAATCACAGCC
>JACXGM010001381.1:7895-42580 GCA_016801145.1 Umbra pygmaea
GCAGCTGCACAGTCACAAGGTTAGATTTAAAGATCATCTAAACACCGCAGCTGCACAGTCACAAGGTTAGATTTAAAGATCATCTAAACACCGCAGCTGCACAGTCACAAGGTTAGATTTAGAAATCATCTAAACACCGCAGCTGCACAGTCACAAGGTTAGATTTAAAGATCATTTAAACACCGCAGCTGCACAGTCACAAGGTTAGATTTAAAGATCATCTAAACACTGCAGCTGTACAGTCACAAGGTTAGATTTAAAGATCATCTAAACACCGCAGCTGCACAGTCACAAGGTTAGATTTAAAGATCATCTAAACACCGCAGCTGCACAGTCACAAGGTTAGATTTAAAGATCATCTAAACACCGCAGCTGCACAGTCACAAGCGCAAAAAACCCTGAAGTTTCATTCTGCACTCTTGAGGAATTTAACAAACAAATATAAAGCTTCCTATGATGAACGGGAGAGGCAGATTATCTCCCAATTGATATCTGGGCGCATAATTGAATTGTACTGCATGCAGAATTATGCACAGAGTGCCAGTGGTCTTCCAAGAAGAAGGTGGAAGACTCCAAATAGCAATGCACTTCCTTTCAATCGACAGAATAAGCTCAGAATTCCAACACAATTTAAATTAAGTGTCAAAGAATTCTGTGACCGAGATGATGTCAGTCGGATCACAACTGGGAAAAAACCGACCATAATGCTACACAAAGTAAAAAAACATTGTTGACTCCTTGTCACAGAGGTTCCCGCTGGTATTTACTGGTTACACAGGTTATTTGGTTTTGGGGCCAAACATGTTCAATAGATCATTTAATTGAGATGTAATTTCAATATACTTTTTTTATCCTTTTGGTTTTGAATGAAATTAGGTGATTGATGTATTGATTACTTAGCAGTTACTTTTAATTACAATGTATTTGCTGTTTAGCAGCAAAACGTATTGCACAACTGGAACTCGTCACAACCACTATGCAGTGAAGAGTCCCCTGTCCCATCCTTTCATAGATGCTAAACCACAATTGGATTGTATTTACATTGTAACTAAAAGTAAATGCTATGTTATAAATACATGTATTTACTATGTTGTTACATGTAATGCAATTTATATAAATGATTTGGCAAAGGAAATTAAAGAACTGAACTGTGGAATAATATGTGAGAATTAAATGATATGTATTCTTCTGTATGGGGATGACATAATATTACTGTCACCATCCGAAGACAATATGCAGCTGATGCTTTCCTAGATGATTGGTGTAATAAATGGAGAATGTTTATCACCAGAAAGAAAACAGAAATAATTCACTTTAACTACTCGCAGTATCAACAAGTTATATTGATAAAACAAAATTTAACTCTTCAATATTCTCACTTTACTAACACACTTAGTGAAAAAGGGGGATTTTATCTTTCATAATATATCATTTCTGATTTAAATATGGATTTGAAACCATTTCAAAAAGTAATAGATATGTCAGTAACAGGGTTGACATAACAAACATATTAATGTTGATCATATGTGAAAAAAATAATTAAAATGATAGCTTGAGATGGCACGGCGTATCTTTCTAATAGGTAAGGATCTACTTCATAAAAAAATAAGCTTAAATGCTTTACAAATAGTATTTTAAAAATCAACTCTTACGAATGCGAAATGGCACTCTTTTCATATAATGACCCTGCCTTTGTTTCACCAGGTTTCCAAGTTCAGTTCTTGGCACTCCTGTGCTTCATTGGACACTGCCAGCTTGTTTTGCCTACTATTCCAATCAATCTAAATCCTCTCCACTCATCATATCCATTACATTGAAAATTAAATTGCATTATTTATTGCCCACTGTAGGTAATGGGACAGTCAAGCCATTTTCTTTCAAATCTAACAATGACTATAAAGTTAAAGCAATGGTTCTTAAGTGTCTCCTGGGGTCCCCCAGCAATTCCATGTATTTCACGTGTTCAAGAGCTATCACACCTGAATCAATTTATCTACTAATTATCAGTCACTTGCATGCTTCATTCAGGTGAAATATTTCAGGGCAACCACATTTTGAAATAGCTGTAGGTCCCATGAGAGAGTTTAGGAACAACTGAGTAAAAGAATAGATTCTAAATTTAAATGTTATATTTGTGTACATATTGGCAATACTCTTTATACATACTGTAGTTCCCCTATTTCAGGGCAGCATTGGTTTTGGGACAATTGCCTTGACATGTTCTTCTGGTTAATAAGGTGTCTTCTACCAGGCATTACAAAACATGAAAGTTAAAGCTGAACATTTTTTTAAATCCGATTATAACATTGTTGAAGAAAGCACTGAATAAACAGAAGGAACAGAATGGAAATATTCTGTAAGGACATGGATGTGTCAGACTACTATCTGCAGAAAACAAAACAAGCAGAAATAGAGGCTACACTGATAAGCTAGTGGCTGATGTGGTCAATGATTTGCAGACAGTTTGATAATTTGTACATTATTTTTTGTTTTATATATATATAGTATCTCATCCCTCAAATTTCTGTAAATATATAATTATAACTTTTCATGTGACAACACTGAAGAACTTATACTTTGCTACAATGTAATGTATTGAGTGTACAGCTTTTATAACAGTGTAAATTTCCTTTCCCCTCAAAATAACTCAACACACAGCAACTAAGGTCTAAACTGCTGGCAACAAATGTGAGTACACCCCTAAGTGAAAATGTCCAAATTGGGCCTAAAGTGTATATATTTTGTGTGGCCACCATTATTTTTTATCTGTACACTCACTACTTTACATTGTATCAAAGTGTCATTTCTTCAGTGTTGTCGCATGAAAAGTTATAATCATATACAGTGCCTTGCGAAAGTATTCGGCCCCCTTGAACATTTTGACCTTTTGCCACATTTCAGGCTTCAAACATAAAGATATAAATCTGTAATTTTTTATGAAGAAGCAACAACAAGTGGGACACAATCATGAAAAAATTGGGCGAGCAAACTTATTCAGCCCCTTTACTTTCAGTGCAGCAAAATCTCTCTAGAAGTTCAGTGAGGATCTCTGAATGATCCAATGTTGACCTAAATGACTAATGATGATAAATAAAATCCACCTGTGTGTAATCAAGTCTCCGTATAAATGCACCTGCTCTGTGATAGTCTCAGAGGTCCATTGAAAGCACAGAGAGCATCATGAAGAACAAGGAACACACTAGGCAGGTCCGAGATACTGTTGTGGAGATGTTCAAATTCGGATTTGGATACAGAAAGATTTCCCAAGCTTTAAACATCCCAAGGAGCACTGTGCATGCGATAATATTGAAATGGAAGGAGTATCAGACCACTGCAAATCTATCAAGACCCGGCCGTCCCTCTAAACCTTCAGCTCATACAAGGAGAAGACTGATCAGAGATGCAGCCAAGAGGCCCATGATCACTCTGGATGAACTGCAGAGATCTACAGCTAAGGTGGGCGAGCCTGTTCATAGGACAACAATCAGTCGTATACTGCACAAATCTGGCCTTTATGGAAGATTTCTGAAAAATATCCATAAAAAGTGTTGTTTAAAGTTTGTCACAAACCACCAGGGAGACACACCAAACATGTGGAAGAAGGTGCTCTGGTCAGATGAAACAAAAATCGAACTTCTTGGCAACAGTGCAAAATGTTATGTTTGGCGTAAAAGCAACACAGCTCATCACCCTGAACACACCATCCCCACTGTCAAACATGGTGGTGGCAGCATCATGGTTTGGCCCTGCTTTTCTTCAGCAAGGACAGGGAAGATGGCTAAAATTGATGGGAAGATGGATGGAGCCAAATACAGGACCATTCTGGAAGAAACCTGATGGAGTCTGCGAAAGACCTGAGACTGGGACGGATATTTGTCTTCCAACAAGACAATGATCCAAAAAATAAAGCAAAATCTACAATGGAGTGGTTCACAAATAAACATATCCAGGTGTTAGAATGGCCAAGTCAAAGTTCAGACCTGAATCCAATCGAGAATCTGTGGAAAGAACTGAAAACTGCTGTTCACAAACGCTCTCCATCCAACCTCACTGAGCTCGAGCTGTTTTGCAAGGAGGAATGGGCAAAAATTTCAGTCTCTCGATGTGCAAAACTGATAGAGACATACCCCAAGCGACTTACAGCTGTAGGTGGCGCTACAAAGTATTAACTTAAGAGGGCTGAATAATTTTGCACGCCCAATTTTTCAGTTCTTTATTTGTTAAAAAAGTTTGAAATATCCAATAAATTTCGTTCCACTTCATGATTGTGTCCCACTTGTTGTTGATTCTTCAAAAAAAATTACAGTTTCATATCTTTATGTTTGAAGCCTGAAATGTGGCAAAAGGTTAAAAAGTTCAAGGGGGCCGAATACTTTTGCAAGGCACTGTATTTACAAAAATGTGAGGGGTGTAAGCACTTTTGTGAGAAACTGTATATAATTTCCAATTTCATTTTGATGCATATTGCACATTTTCTATTCATCCAATAAACTTAATTTCACTACTGAAATATTACAGTGTCTTTCAGTTATTTGATGTATCAAAATGAAATTGCTGATCCAAACTCCCAATTATTTATAAATCAGTCAGTGGTGCCTAAACGTTTGGATACAACTGTGTGTATATATATATATATATATATATATATATATATATATATATATTAGATATACACTCACCTAAAGGATTATTAGGAACACCCGTTCAATTTCTCCTTAAAGCAATGCTCCTTAAACACAACCAGTTACATGGCAGTTGCTTCAATGCATTTAGGGGTGTGGTCCTGTTCAAGACAATCTCCTGAACTCCAAACTGAATGTCAGAATGGGAAAGAAAGGTGATTTAAGCATGGCTTGGTTGTTGGTGCCAGACAGGCCGGTCTGAGTATTTTACAATCTGCTCAGTTACTGGGATTTTCACGCACAACCATTTCTGGGGTTTACAAAGAATGGTGTGAAAAGGGAAAAACATCCAGTATGCGGCAGTCCTGTGGGTGAAAATGCCTTGTTGATGCTAGAGGTCAGAGGAGAATGGGCCGACTGCTTCAAGCTGATAGAAGGGCAACATTGACTGAAATAACCACTAGTTACAACCGAGGTATGCAGCAAAGCATTTGTGAAGCCACAACACCCACAACCTTGAGGTGGATGGGCTACAACAGCAGAAGACCCCACTGAGTACCACTCATCTCCACTACAAATTGGAAAAAGAGGCTACAATTTGCAAGAACACACCAATATTGGACAGTCGAAGACTGGAAAAATGTTGCCTGGTCTAATGAGTCTCGATTTCTGTTGAGACATTCAGATGGTAGAGTCAGAATTTGGCGTAAACAGAATGAGAACATGGATCCATCATGCCTTGTTACTACTGTGCAGGCTGATGGTAGTGGTGTAATGGTTTGGGGGTTGTTTTCTTCGCACACTTCAGGCCCCTTAGTGCCAATTGGGCATCATTTAAATGCCACGGCCTACCTGAGCATTGTTTCTGACCATGTCCATCCCTTTATGGCCACCATGTACCCATCCTCTGACGAGTCTTTGGGATGTGGTGGAACGGGAGCTTCGTGCCCTGGATGTGCATCCCACAAATCTCCATCAACTGCAAGATGCTATCCTATCAATATGGGCCAACATTTCTAAAGAATGCTTTCAGCACCTTGTTGATTCAATGCCACGTAGAATTAAGGCAGTTCTGAAGGCGAAACGGCGTCAAACACAGTATTAGTATGGTGTTCCTAATAATCCTTTAGGTGAGTGTATATATAGATATATATATCTATATATATATATATCATAATATTTGCGATACCTATACATATGGGCACTGTGTATGAAAGCATTGTAATTTCCAAATGTGAAACAATTGTGTAACTATATATTTTTATATAAAATCATATACTGTACTTCACCTGATATTGATTGTTAGATTTGACATTTTGAAGAAATGCTTTTATCTCCCAATACAGGGGACTGTATATGTAGTATATCGGTAGAATACACAAAATTCTCACAAAATAAAGTTTTGTCATTTATTTTCTATCGAAAACCACAAGGACACTAAAATATGTACAAATATCTACAAATTATAAAAAAGACATCTTCTGTATGTGTAGGAAATCAGTAGAATACACTTTACAATACACAAAATAATGTTTTGTCATTTATTTTCTATGAAAAAACCACAAGGACACTAAAATATGTACAAATATCTACAAATTACAAAAAAGACATCTTCAAGACCTTTCACCAAATAGACATGTCATTAAAATAGTTTATGTGATTATATTCCTTGAATATACATCTTCAAACAAGTGTAAATAACGGAACATTTTGTCACAGTAAAATAGAAAAACCTGATGTTGCTCATTCAACAAGAGTGCCCACATACCAACTACAGACTTTCTAAGTAAACTATACATAATGATTACAGTTCAGGAATATGGTTTACATAGACTGAAATCTTGATCACTTCAGTTTGAGAGATTCTCACGGAGCAGCAGACGTCATGGCGAAGATGGATGAGCTTAAGTTTCAGAGGTTTTGTAATAAAGATGTCATTGACATTAATAGTTTTTTTGAGTCTTTGGTTTCTGTACAGTGTCAGAGAGCGCAGGCAGGGCTCAGAGTGGGCAGGCGATCTGTTGAAGATAACTGGTTGTGTTGGTCAGTGTGTTGTTCAGATTCCATTGGTCAGTGTAAGAGAGCATGTCTTCAGTCAACGGTAGTCCTGAGCTAAGTTCTGTGTAGAGCCTCAGCTCTAGTTCTGACCCTGTGAGACAAAACAAAGAAGGCCAGGTCAGATGACTGATAAAGGAACTCAGTGGAAATGTTACGGATTTAAAAGGTTTTGATGGTGACAGCAGCTTTTCTAGACAATTCTCATAATGACATCCTAAACCCAATGAGCAAAATACGTTTGCAAGATGTTCAAATGCATTTTAAAGATGTTGAAACAGATAGTTACAAATAGAAGGTAGGCTCTGGTGTATTTATTTACATATGAGAAGTGCATATGAGAAGAAGTTTTTTTTAATGAACTCTTACACAATTGTCTGGGGATGTTACAAATTAGTTTTCTTCAACAAATCAGTTTCCAATAGCCTATAGATTCCATTTGATTGTTTATTGTCCTTTTAGATATTCAATTTTAAATTAAAAAGTTCTTTTTTAAAGACAATATATGCAGACCCAATACAGTATGTCAAACAACCTAAGTCCATATAGTATAATTTACCTGAGTTATCACTCCATTGGCTCTCTGGACTGTTGTAGGAATCTGTCTGGTATGAATCTGCTGTGCCTACTTCATTGTTGCCGTTAGTTATACCTTGCAGCTCCAATTGCTCCCAGTGTTGTGTAATCTGTAATAGCATAAAAAAGGAAATCAACCCGGTTGCCTTTTTTTTTGCTTGGTTCAACTTAGAACCAGCTGTACTGTATGTGTTCAATAAAGAATATCTGGCAAACGTAGGTATACCTGATAATGAAAGAAGCACATTTAACTTGAACAAGTAAAGAGGAAATACTTACACCAATAAGCGTTTCTTCATTCATATCGAGACTGTCTTCATAGTCTGTAATGATGTATAAAATGGAACATAAGTATCACACAATCCTCAGTTATTTGAAGCTTGTACTTACACCTAAAAAGTTTAATCAAACCCAGGAATCAAGCAAAGTTAATCTTACCTGTGGAGTGGTCTGGTGACACTTGAAACGATGGGAAGTAGCTATTGGTACTGTCTGGGCCGATTTCTATTGAGGTGGAAAACTCAGGAACCTCAGCCTCATACGGTGTAAAGTCTTCAGAGAAACAACACAGAAAACCATAAGGATAAGCCATTCATTTGAATACACCCATTCAATCACTTCTCCCATGCATATTACTGATCAAGTCAGTGAAACATGGTATAATTTAAATTATGCATTTGTAGATCAGGACCTGTTAGTCACTGATAGGACCATCAAGGACTCTCACCTCTTGTCCCTGTGCTGTCTACTGTACACTCCTGGGTCTTTAGCTCCTCCTGCAGGTTTGTCTGGGGACTGCAGGCCTCTGTGGACTGGGTTCTACTGTAGTCCATTTCCTGAGTTTTACTGTAGTCCATTTCCTCTGATTTGATCTTTGACCCCTAAGAGACAACCGGAAAAGATTAAATCATATTTTTTTTTTCATCTCCATTGGCAGTGGTCTGGAAAAGGCCAGCTAAATTAAAAGCGATTTATCCAGCAGAGAGAATGCAGTGTTTACCTTGTTTTTTCTCTTTGAGTCCTTTGCTTTTGACTTCTTGCTAACTGGTTTGGTAGAGATGTTGAGCATCCTGTAAACACGGACCGCACCACACCCTCGGTTGACACTTTTGTCCTTCACCTCTTCAATATCAGGCAAGGAGTTCATTGCACAGCGAAAGTTGGCCTTCCAAGTCTTAGGGTCCGGTGTAGTCTCACCTTGAATGAACTTCCCTGTGTCAACACAAGTCACAGAGTTACTACAATGCAGCAGGCATACTGAAAAACCTGTGAGTCCTGAATGTTACAGTGCAGATTACACGATGCGTGTAAATGACTTGTGAGCACAAGTCTTTGCTCACCAGTGTGCACGGCCCATTGCTTAAACAGACAAGCGTCCTTGTTCAGATCCCAACCATGTCGTGCAGCATGCTTCCATGGAATAGAGAATATCTTCTGATCCTGGGCAAAAAATAAACAGATTAGCACCTCTCATATCTCTTAACTCCTCCTCTAAATGCTTTGTTTTGATAAGTGTAGTCGTTTTCTTAGGTATTGAAATAGCTTTGAGCTATGTCTGGGCTGAGTTCACATATCATAACCTATTTCATAACAGTGTTACGAAGTGTTGCCTGTATGGTAGAAATGCATTAGATGAGTCTGCGGTGCACAGAAGTCTTACCTTGTCTACCCAAACCAGTCCGTTGATTGTGTTGGACTCAATCTTTTCCTCAAGCCAAGGCCTCAATCTCATCCTAGACACAGGCATGGTTCCTGGGAGAGCAATAAGACTTTAGCTTAATTTAAGCCACATGAAATGTGTGTGTGGGAGAGCTAGAAGACATTCGCTTAGCTTGAGCCACATGAAATGTGAGTTAGTTGCTAAAGTATGTTACTCCCACTATCCTACTCAGTGCAGTCAATGCAGCGAAGTTCATGACAAGGAAGTAAGATTTACTGCCACTGCAAGCAACTGCCAAATTACTGGTCAATGAAAATCAGTAAGCAAGAGATACTAATAATTGTATAAAATGTGTATGTTATTTCAACATATTTATCTCTATCAAACCTATAAAAGCGTAGTTGCTTTAACAAAAGTTAACGGAAGCCTGGTTTCAAGCATTGTACTTAGAAGTATGCGTGCTTTAATCACGCACTGACCATGTGAATATGCTTACCTACTATCTAACATTGTTAATTACGCACGTATACTGACACTTCAAATGTTTTGTTTTATCTTATTGTAAGTTTCACGTTGTTTGACATATACTAAACTTAATAACTTAACCTTAACCATTTAGGTTAAAACAACATATGATTTAGCTGGCAAACCCCCCTGAAACCATAATGTAAAGGTATTGTTCAATTGATTGTTCAAGTCAGCCGCAATTGCAGCGCGCCGCAATACATTTTTGCTTGTAGGTGTGAGCGCAAGTAGGCGCGCGTTTCAGTGCATGTATTAGGGAAAATAAATGCCTTGACCATAAAGTATAAATAACTGCAACGATATATGATGCATGAATTTAACAGTATTATCATTGTCGCAAAAATGAATTCAGCGTATGCACGACATTAAACTTCTCTGCGTGGCTACACCATGAATAACCTATGCAGTTGTTAGTGTATGAACATAAATGCCACATCACAAAACAAAATAACTTACAGTTGCAATGTCGCTTAATCCCGATGAAATGCACTTTAGAGTAAAAACAGGTATTCCCTTTGTTAAGTTCGTTACTCCTCTTTAATTATTTCCTTGACGTATCCTCTGTTGTGTTAATTTTACAGTGTGTGAAACGAACTGAAGGAAACATATTTATACTAGGAGGGTGGGATTTCCCCGTATCAGCATACACACATGTTTGGCACCCGTCCGCGTCTGCGCAAGCAGCAGATCGCATGGACATTGGCGCTTAGACTTGACAACATGATTTCCGAGAAATCATGCAGTTGTTGGATAAGGAAGTCTTCTGTAGACCCAATATAATTGCAGTATCTGCTGCACGTAGACAATGTAATTAAAACGCGCAATGTTGTTGTTTTCAACGAAAATAATTATTTGTGCATAATTACATGGATCTGAAACAGTTTTTCATATAGGCTAATCTATACAGCTAATTGATCGAAAGCATGTACTGTCAGTGAATATCCCGTACGTATTTCAATGATTTAATTGAAATCAGACTATTTTAATAAATTACGACTAAACAGAGAATACTGTTATAAAATTTGATTTCAATAAACCACATATCACAATTCGGATGAAAACTTTACTATTGTCGTTAAATGTTTCAAATGTCCACAAACAAATAATCTACACTGGATTTTTTATTTAAATAAATAATATTAAGGTAAACAGAGTAGTAGTCACTGCAAATCATGTTGTGGTGGCAAGCCTTTAGAATAAGACTCTCTGAGAAGTCGTGTTTTTTCCGGGAAACGTTGTAGGTATTAAAAAGAGCCACAGGGGGCAGTGTCATTTGATTCAAAATTGTCTTACACTGTGTGCTTCCTGACACGAGGGCGTTTTTGTTTACATTCTTTATGAAGAAAAAAAACGGATTGCAAAAACGTGTAGGCTATCAAGTCTACAGTTATAATCTGTTTAATTCCTTGATTAAATCTGCAGTTCGCTAGAAATATATTTTAATGATTTGAATTATTTAAACGTTGTAGTATGACTTAGACCACGGTCTTCTCCATTGACTGGCAGTCTGTCTTTTGTGCAAGAGCGAGCGGGGGAGCGAGCTGGGGAGGCACAGTAGCATACTACCAGACTCGTGAAGGGGTGTGTCGCAGTCAGAAGGAAAAGCAGGGTATTTTCCTGCTGCGTACTTTTTACTCCTTAAAAATCCCAGGGTTTTCCCACAAAAAAAATATTTATTTTAAATTGAGGTCCCGTATCGTTTTTCCTTCATATAAATTGTTTGGATTACCACTAACCCAATATAGTGCTGAACGGAATAGCGTTTATGTTGAAGATTTCTATTAGGGTACGAGTTAATATTAGTGGGAGGGAAGGGAATAGAAAGCTTGGTTTTCTGGTTATGTCTCAATTAACTACAATGGTAGTGTGTACTGTAATTTTGATTTCACATGTTGCAGCTATTAGGTAGTAAACAGTAGCAACATCTGTAATGTGTGTGTGATCCAGGTCTAAACGCCCAAGCAAAAAAGTATACTTGTACTTAAATGTAATTTATTTATAGTAAATATAGTTCTAATATATTATTTTGGTATGTATATTTTTAAAGTACTGTACAGTATACTTCCAATATATGAAATATATTGAATTCATACTTATGGTTAAACATAAGTGTACTAGAAGTATAATACTGGAGTATAATTTAAATATACTTTTTTACTTGGGCGGTGTTGAACACAGAAGTTGCCACAAAAATAAATAATCTCTGTACCTAAAGATTATTTAGTGCCTCCCTATATTAGGCAAAATTCTAAACACTACGGTTGGCAATTCCCAATCAGAACCAATTTTTCCACCTGTTCTACCGCTTGTTAACGCAGATATTTAATCAGCCAATCACGTGGCAGCAAGTCAATGCATTTAAGCACGTAAATATTGTCAAGATGATCTGCTGAAGCGGCATGGTTGTTGGTGCCAGTGAGGCTGATTGGAGAAGTTCCTGTGCAAACATCTGTAGGGTCTACAAAAATGGTCAGAAAAAGAGAAATTATCAAGTAAGCAGCATTTATTTAGGTGAAAATGCCTTGTTGATGGCAGAGGTCAGAGGAGAATGGCCTGACTGGTTTGAGCTGATAAAACAATAACAGTAACTCATATAACCACCCATTACAACCAAGGTATACAGAAGAGCATCTCTGAACACACAACACCTCAAACCATGAAGCAGATGGCTACAGCAGCAGAAGACCACACTGAGTGCCACTCCTGTCCGCTAAGAACAGAAAATTGAGGCTACAATTTGCACAGACAATAGAAGATTAGAAAAACATTGCCTGGTCTGATGAATCTGCTGTGACATTCAGATTGTAGGGTCAGTATTTAGCGTAAAAAACATGACAACATGGATCCATCCTGCCTTGTATCAACGGTTCAGGCTGGTGGTGGTGGTTTAATGGTGTGGGGGATATTTTGTTGGCAAACTTAGAGCCCCAAGTACCAACTGAGCAAAAATTAGATTGTTTTAGCTTTAGTAAATGATTTTTTCTCACATACTTGTCATTCATTTGCAATGGCTAGCTCTAATGTTATCATCATTAAAAGGAAGAAATCAAAATTTGTTTGCATAAAGATATGTTTCTGGACCCATGAATCATTAAACTTAACTGTAAGATACATCAGTACATATTCTGCCCTACATGATCAGTAACACTGTAGATAATGTAGATCTGAACTTCTCTGGAAATGGCCACTGTGTTTCCCTGACTGACTTGTTTGACTAATGCATAGTGTGTCTGATGAAGAATCAGGAGAATGTGAGATGGATGTTACAGTAGACGGATGATGACGCGAGTGATGAAAACAGATAGTATTGATTAAGACACCTCTAAACCTGTTTAAACAATTGTTTAGACTACTGAGCAACAATCCTTTGTTCAAATGTCATTTAGATATCTTGCATTCGGTCCATTCATTTTATTATTTGACCAACAAGCATGAATACATCTGAATTGCTATTGGTAGCTATTGTACATAGTCTCTTATTTCACCTACAGTATTTCAATTCAGCAGAGTGAGTCTCAACCACAGACAGGTGATGGTCCGAAGGATGTGAGTGATAGTAGGGTGGATGTTAAGGTGAGTGGTAAATGAGATACTATAAAATAGTACTCTAAACCTTTTACAGACGGTGTTCTACAATCCTAATAGTAGCCAAATACATAACATTGTGTAGGTTAATAACATTGTAATATTATTGGACCAATAGCATTTTATGGTTGCTATCATACGTTTTTAAAACTTTAGTCTTTAAAAAAAGAGGTTGCAAACATGGTGCTGGAAAAGTGGAGGAAGGTCTTTGCTTATTCTCTCACTTGTAGTTTTGTGATGATGTGCATGAATTTATTTACTAGGTGTGATTGTTGTCTCCAGCTGTACAATCATGTCGATCCTTTGAAACAGCTTAACGATTGTAATTTTGTTTGGTTCTTCCCTGACTTTTTTCCCCAAGTGTTTTACTCACGCAGCAGCACTGAATGTTTGTGATACCCATAATCACTTTTTGTTAGCTATTTCAACTTTGGAAAGCTTTGTTAACTGTATGTTTATTTGCAGTGATGTTAGTGACATCTAAATTGGTATAAATATAACTTATGATGTTTAGTAGGTTTGGTGCAGTGGGCTGGGGTGGCGTGGGGGGCACTTGAGTCAACGTTGCCCAGGGAACCATGAAGTCTAAATATGGGTCTGGACCACAGTGTACCGTACCCATCTTCAAATGTCTACTTCCAGGAGGATAATGCGTCATGTCACAAAGCTCACATCATCTCAAACTGGTTTCTTGATAATGAGTTCAGTGTACTCAAATAACCTCCAAAGTCATCAGATGTCAATCCAATCAAGCACCTTTGGGATGTGGTGGAACAGGAAATATGCACCATGAATATGCAGCCAACAAATCTGCAGCAACTGTGAGATGCAATAATGTCAATATGGAGTTCTGAGGAATGTTTCCAGCACCTAGTTGAATCTATGCCCTGACAAATTAAGGCAGTTCTTAAGGTAAAAGGGGTTTCAACCCAGTACAAGCAAAGTGTACCTGATGAAGTGTCCGGTGAGTGTATACTTGACCAGTTGGAAGTGTTGTACAAACACTTTTTTAAGAAATCACCTCCTACTTTTATAGATACAAAATGCCAAAGTGAATAAGAAAAAAATAACTTTTAATTGAGTTAAACATTTGTTATTGCCTATTAATGTGGAGCTGGCTCAAAATACAATCATTGCAATATTGTAGTGTGCCATTATACATTGCTTTAATGTCATCTGCATATTACAGTAGGTGCACAGTGGATTTAGGGCCTCCTTTTCTGCTGCACTTGGCAGCATCATGTTGGGTATGTACAACAAGGTTTTTTTTAGATAGAAACAAGATGCAGATTACACAGACAAAATTCTAGAGGAAAAGATGCTTCAGTCTGTTATACATCAGACGTTGGCAATTTAACCCAAAAACCAAAGCTTCAATGGCGCTAAGAACACAACAAATGTTCAGATATTTTAATAGAAAGTCACACATTCAATCACACATTCTAAAACAGTAAAAGGGGACTGAGTAGTGAGTATGCAATTCATCAATTAGATATGATGAAACTGGGGAAGGGATGTAAAATCGTTGTGTGGTAATAAATGTTGATATTAAGCATAAGTGTTCAGACAAATATTTCACAATCAATTTTTTGTTTCTAATTACATAGTAGATCTATTTTAAGATCCTTTGAAGAAACTAATATGCATGTATTCAGACATGTCTGTTGACTTTTAAAAAGCCTAAATCACTGAATTTTCAGAAATTTATACTGTGAAACACCTAGATCTTACATAAAATAGCCTATTTGTCTCAAAGTCTACATTCTCTCTTCTGAAAAAAAAACTATGTTTAATTCTCTGTTTACAAAGAGAAAGTGTCATGAATGGGCGTCTAAAATCTGGATGCTATTGTTGGAGAACAGGAACAAAGCTTCGGGCTTTAGGTGAAGCGGCTTGAGCTACACAATCTCTGGGCCATCTGCTTTAATAGCTCTGTGACAGTGGATGAAGTCAAAGCCCCTGCTGCCGTGTCGTTGTACAGGCCACGCCCACTTTAACAGCTGCTCCTCAACAGTTCTCCACCTCCTGTCTCATCTCCCTCCCAATGCGGCTAGTAGTGGGATAGGAGTGCGGGAAGATTATACCGATAACCTGATTTTTTTATAGGCTTCACGCAATTGATGGAGAGCGGGGCGTGGCTTATGTGTGGGAGGATGTTTCAGTATGGAGCTTTGAACTCTTTTCATTTGCACAAAACATGCAACGGGCAATGGCTGGTTTGGGATGCTGAGGGATGTTGCTCACTGTTGTATATATCCTTTTGTTTTGTAACATATCTGCATGCAGGAAATTGCACCCATGCCAGTAAATCAATACATAAAGTCTCTAAAAGCAGCATGAGTTCACTAAACTTCCCCCAGCAATACTAAATGGAAATGTGATCAAAAGAAGTGCCCGATAAACGATGCACTATGAATAAATAGGGTGTAATTGGGAACCTGTTTATTAAGTGAATGTGGTTATCTGTTTAACATGGCCATGTTTGTCTTTTCTGCAGCAGGAGGATGGGATGCTGTATGGAAATAGATTTGATTCTAAAAGGCATAAACTCGTAAGTAGAGAATCACATTTGATTCTAAAAGGCATAAACTCGTAAGTAGAGAATCACGAGCAAAAGATGAGTTGTTCAAATATATAATGCAGCAAACAATTTTTTACCTATCAGGTAATGTTTGGCCTAATAAGTTAGATTGCTAAAGTACACAACAATCTGGCTCTTGTTTCCAACAACATCCAGGTACGTTTTTCATTTGTTAAAAAGTTTGAAATCCAATATATTTTGTTCCACTTCATGATTGTGTCCCACTAGTTGTTGATTCTTAACAAAAAATTACAGTCTCATATCTTTATGTTTGACGCCTGAAATGTGGCAAAAGGTCAAAAAGTTCAAAGGGGCCGAATACATTCGCAAGGCACTGCAGCTGTAAACCTCATCCCCAAGCTCTATGGGTGAAGTGTCCAGGAACGAGACTATAGCAATGTTAACGTTGTGAGAGAACTCCCGTTATGACAATTACTTAAATAATTGTATCATGTTGAAGTCTGTGACTGGAGTGCTCACATTACACACATTTTCTCACCTTCCTATCATGCATTCTCCAGATGTTGTGGCCTCCTACTAGTGTGGATGTAGCAGAGTAACAGTCACAAAGCAGCAACCCATTAGATTGGAACATTCAGCGTAAATATTTACTTGCAATCATGGAAATGTGTCAATAAAAACACTGATTAAATTCATGACATGTAGTTTCAGGGGGGAAATATGGTAGAGGAATGGTAGCATCAATGAGTGAAAAGGTAGACCTGTGCATTTTAGTTCAAACAGGGATGTGTTTCTAAGAATGCCCAGAAGAAATGTATTTGTAAAAGAAACAGTAGTTATTTCGGCAACTTATCTAGTTTTATGTGGTTAGTGATAATCTAGCAGTGATCTGGTCATTTCTATACATACAGACACAAGCAGAGATTTGCAAGTGTTGATTATATCTACTGGTGACATTCCAAAGATGACAATCAGGATACGGGTAAATTCATTTGAAATTCCAATTCAGCAAGTACACTTTGCAAAGAGGAAAAATTGGAATAGCAATTTCAGTGTATTTACGGATTTGACCGAAACCAAGTGACAATATAAAGCTCTGGAAAAAAATCAAGAGGACACTGCAAATTTTCTTAAATCAACACCATTGAAAACCTCTGGAATGTGATCAAGAGAAAGATAGATGGTCACAAGCCATCAAACAAAGCCAAGCTGCTTTACTTTCTTTTGCCAGAAGTGTCACGCAACTTCAATGTGAAAGACTGGTGAAGAGCATGCCAAGACGAAGGAAAGCCAATTATTATATTATTACAAATATTAATTTTCCACCAAATATTGGTTTCTGAACTCTTCCAAAGTTAATACATTAGTATTGTATTGTTTTGACCATTTGTCATTTTCTGCAAATACAGTGCTTCCGGAAAGTATTCACAGCGATTCACTTTTTCCATATTCTTTTATGTTGCACCTTTATAAATTATTTCCCTCAAAATTCTAAAAACAATTCCCAATAATGACAGTGTGAAAGAAGTGTGTTTTAGCAAATTTATAAAAAATAAACATGAAAAAAGCACTGTGTTGAAGCACCTTTGTGTACGTTGCTACAAGCTTGGCACACCTATTTTTGGGCAGTTTCTCCTATTCTACTTTGCAGGACCTTTTAAGCTCCGTCAGGTTGGATGGGGAGAGTCGGTGAACATACACTTTCAGATCCCTCCAGAGATGTTCAATCGGGTTCATGTCTGGGCTTTGGCTCGGCCACTAAAGGACATTCACAGAGTTGTAGCCACTCCTTTGTTATCTTGGCTGTGTGCAGTCCTGGTGGTTCCAAACTTCTTCCATTTACGGTAGATGGAGGCCGCTGTGTTCATTGGGATCTTCAATGCTGCAGAAATTTTCCTGTACCCTTCCCCAAATCTGTGCCTCGATACAATCCTGTCTTGGAGGTCTACAGACAATTCCTCTGACTTCATGGCTTGGTTTGTGCTCTGACATGCACTGTTAACTGTGAGAACTTATATAGACAGGAGTGTGCCTTCCCAAATCATGTCCAATCAACTGAGTTTACAACATGTGTACTTCAATCAGGTTGTGGAAACATCTCAAGGATAATCAGTAGAAACAAGATGCACCTGAGCTCAATTTTGAGAGTCATGGCAAAGGCTGTGAATACTTATGTACGTTACATGTGCTTTTTCAAACACACTTCTTTCAAGTGCTGTATCTTCAAATAGGCTTTTAATTGCAAAGTTCTCAAAGTTCAAAATTATTTACAACTATTGAGGCACAGGTGTAATCTACCAGGTCTGAAAGCAGTGTCTCCAAACTATTTCTCAAAAAGAACAGCCCATTTAGCATCTCATTCTCTGTGCCTTGGAAATTACAAAAGCTTGAATGCAGATAGCTATTGAGATGTCCAAAACAGTTGTGTACGTCACTCAGCAAGATGGTCTGTTGGTTCTGGGCAGGGAGACCACCTGAGAACAATAACATGTCCATTTTACATAATTTCATATCAAATATAACTGGGTTTAGCAGAGCTAGTCAGTGAGAAATTAAACCTCTGCTGGAGTGTACAGTAGGCTATAGTGTAGTACAGGTGAAAAATACAGTCAGCTCCCCTTAATTAAGAAGCCTTCTGCTGCGTCAGCACTAGTAGGCTAGTTGAAGTGAATGTAGAGAATATTGAGGACCAAACGTGTTTAGTTACGAAAAATGAGGAATATAATGCGAATAGGATATTATAATGTTATTACTCATGATCTGAGAAAGTAACAAGTCAAGCACATAAATCAGAATGCTAAATGCTGATTGAATGATTCTGCTGTCAGTAAAGTAATGGGCGGGGGTGTTTGTTGAGTCTGCGATTATGATTAAATATTGATAAACGGAGGTCTCGTTTTACCAGAGAAGCTTACATGCGCATGCACACACAAATGTAACGAGAGACTCGACTTCTCAAGGGCAAACAGAAAAATTTAATTAGAATCTGTTGTTAATCAACTATTTTACTTTGCCAGAATATGATTTACTTTTAATATTTGTTTAATTGTGCTTGGTTCCTTTGCTGAAGACACATCTACTTGTAGATTTGATGGGAGCTAATTTAGCCAGTGCTTATTTTATTAGTAATCTCAGGCATGTTTTCTGAACAGATTATTCAAAATAAAATACAAAAGTGAAATTAAAAGCTGATTCAACCAATATTGTGGCATATGTTATGGGTTAGAAAATAAAGGTTTTGCACATCTCAAATGTGAAACGCTGTTTGTTAAACAAGAGTGCCTGGTAAAATGTTGACATCCACCAGCCTAGCGAACACAATCTATCTGAAATGGCCCTCCCGAACGGTACAGTGAAGTTACCTTTTGGATTTGCTGAAAGATGTCACTGCAATTAGCTTCACCTGTCTTCACCTGTCCTTCACATGTCTCTATTAAGTCTGACAGTACAGTGGGTACCCCTCCCTGCTCACCCACAACGAGAACCTCAACATCAAGGTTGATGAGATTAAATCAACCATCAAATTCCAGATGCAAGCTTTATATTACATAGCATTAAAGCGCTGGTATCAAAGTTCAGTACCGATCAGTACATGGATCGGTATCGGCAATGAAAAAAAGGTAGCGATGCATCTCTAGCTATAACAGCTGCAACTCTTTTTTTTCAGATTTACCTCCCTTCCCAATTCCTACTAACCCGGCCTTGTCAGCAACTCCACAACTCTTTGGACAGATCTGTGGGATGACGACAGGCGCGCAGATGGTTCATCCAACCACATGACGCCTGAGGCGCCGATTCTTTTTAGGACTGTTCACCCAACACAGATGCCTTTAGTCAGATGATGCAAGGGATGATTATGTTAATCGACTATACCTCAGGTGCTCGACCTGAACACAAGTAGTGGCTGAAGATTGACGTGGCAGGATAGATAATCCGATTTATTTAACCATAATCCCAGGTAGCACTATGCCAATTTGTGCTGCCTCATGCAGGAGGCCCGGGAAAGACAGAGAACCTATAGTCAGGTTCAAACCCATGACTATCATGATGTAGACTGTTATGCAATGCAGCGAGTTAGCCCACTACGTTACGCGGACCCCACCTTACCATAGAATTTTGGAATGTCTTTGGGAAATTGTGCCCATTCAGCTTAAAGCATTTTTGTGGTCAGGCACTGATTTTGGATGAGAGGGCCTGGTTCGCTATCGCCATTCCAATTCATCCCAACATTGTTCAATGGGGTTGAAGTTAGGGCTCTGTAGAGTACACTTGAGTTCCTCCATAATAAACTTGTCTTTCTGGACCCCATTTTGTGCACAGGGGCACAGTCATGCTGGAACATGAGAGGGCCTCCCCAAACTGTTACCACAAAGTTGGAACTACCCACCGGTCAAAAATGTCTTTGTATCCTGTAGCATTAACATGACCCTTCAGCCAAAATATGTAGGGCGATATTCTCCCAGAGAATCACCTAAATTTCATCTGGGTGTAGCTGGTTTAACCAGGAAAGTTGACTCGGAACCAATTCTTATTTGCATCAACAACCTAGGAGAGAACGATGGGCTCATATCAATGACTGCATGCAGAATAAATGGAATGAAGTTAAACATTAAACCTAGTGTAAGATACCATTCAAGACATTAATATGAACACATCCTCCTTGATTATTCATTTTAGGCCATGCTTTTGTACGTAACAAAGCATTGTGTATTGTATGGAATCAGTATCCCCTAATAATAATAAAGAAATACAATCTTTTAGCATTTATAAAGTAGTCACTTTTTTTCTTCCGTTGTTAGTTCCCCTGTTAAGGCTCGAAATTCTACAAATAGCACCTTTAACCTATGTTGAACAAGCCACACCGGCTTATAGGGCTGGAATGTTGTATTTAATTTAATGTTCATTCAGCCATTTCCGTCCTCTTTTCCGGATAGGTCTACACACTGAACAACCCAGAGAATGTTCTGCAATTTTGGTTCTGAAAGTAACATTATAATAATGTATAATTTTATCAGAAAAGTGTCATAAAAACTTGACGTAAGCAACCAATGTGAAGCTGAAACTTGATGGTCACAGATATGCAATCACATAAACAAACACAAACACACCAACCTTACCAGTCTTAGTGTAGACCAGGAGAGTTAGAAGACATGAGCTGATCCTC
This sequence comes from Umbra pygmaea, assembly GCA_016801145.1. Classification (NCBI taxonomy): domain Eukaryota; kingdom Metazoa; phylum Chordata; class Actinopteri; order Esociformes; family Umbridae; genus Umbra; species Umbra pygmaea. The sequence goes on from JACXGM010001381.1 coordinate 28,625, forward strand.
AGCATTGGGTATACAGTACAACGCAAGGACAGACAGACAAGCTGTTAGGGGCTTCCTAAAGCAAAGGAAGGACAAATGACAGAAGGATATTGACGTCTTATAAGGTGTAACCTGAATCTAACAAAATTTCGGATTCATAGCTTTTCAGAAAAAAATAGAAAAAATATAGCCTAATACACTTTGTAGCCATTTAGGTTTTTCAATGTGTTTTGCTTTGTACCAATTCATACTAAACATGGTTCTACTGTATCCTGTGTAATGTCCAGCCCAGTGAGGGCTGGCGTTATCATCGGACTGAGTCATGGACTCATTAAACATATGGTTTGGTTCATGTATATGTGTAGTTTCGTTGAGTCATATTTTCAGTGCATTGCATGTAGTCTTTAGTTGTCATTTTATGTTTAGGCTACTGTATGTTCCTTGAGGTTCTAGTGACACCTCTCTCTAGTTTGGCAATTGCTGGGATAGGGTTTAGTCATATTTTCAGTGCATTGCATGTAGTCTTTAGTTGACATTTTATGTGTAGGCTACTGTATGTTCCTTGAAGTTCTAGTGACACCTCTCTCTAGTTCCCGTGACACCTCTCTCAGGCAATTGCTGGGATAGAGTTTTGGTTAGGTTGGGCTGGTATCGTGTAGATCTGGTGATTAATGATTACGTTCAGCTGTGTTCTATTAGTCAGGTAGTCTTCCTATATATATGGTGGCCAAACTAGAGGGAGGTATTAGGCATTGTATACTGTTACGTGTTTCTTTAGTATTTGACTGTTATTCTATCTTTTATGATTATTTGTTTGTTGTGTGGAAGACTGTCCGGGAGCACAGGGTGAGCATCCGGTTTGGCAAATTGACGCAAATTAGGAAGGGCCTTAAACCTGCATTTTATCTGAAATCCAGCTGGGGCGATACGTCTGGTTGCAAAAGAGCTCGATTTCTGTAATAGACTATGAGATTGAGAGACATAATATACTCAATTTATTACCTCAGTAAACATCTTCACTATGATTGTCAATCGCTAGATTTAAGCCTTCTGCAATTTATCATGATGTACATTTTTTGAATTATGGTCTTGTTGATTTTAAAATCGGCGATAAAGCAAATGTGCGTTTAGGGCATGGTTATGGCGTTCGGTTTTACGACAAGACACTCAAAAGATTTGGCATTTAAATTTTTTCCGGTAACTTAAGTAACGTTACATTTTGTTTTACATTATGTTTTAATACTGTTTTTTGTTTGCATCCCAATTCATATATGTTAGCTAGCTAGATTTCTCCTCCTTCTGGTCTAAAATCGTCACATCTGCAACCAAGATGTCTGCGCCCTGTAACATTCCCCAGCTTCCTTTCACTGAGAACTACAGCTTTCCTAGTCTTGACTGCTCAGAACTACATTTCCCATAACCCGGACTCAATCACCCAGATTCAGTACACCTGCTCTCACTCAGGCTGTATATAAGCACACACACACTATTGCCTCTTTGCGAGGTATTGTAAGTACATTTATGTCTTTCAACTGAGCATTTCTTCTTGGATTGTTATTCTGGCCTGACCCGTGCATTGTTATTTCAGTATTGTGTTTTTGGATGTTCCTCTGTACCTTCGCCTATAGTTTTCGATTGTTATTCTGGCCTGACCCGTGCATTGATATTTCAGTCTTATGTTTTGGTTTATCCTCAGTACTTTCGCCTGATCTGTTCCTGCCTTTTTTTTTTACTGCTACCTGAGAGAATAAACATTACTGTTCTTTTACCCTGGGAGTGATCGTTACACGCCCGTAACGGCAAATTCAATGACCCAAATCCGCTATTAACAAGCCAATGGGTGACAGGGTGATGTCACAATTGGCTCCATCCAGTAATTATACCATAGAAATTGAATCAAGTCAAGTCAAGTCATTTTATTTATAAAGCACATTTAAAAACAGCAGTTGCTGAACAAAGTGCTGTACACAGGTACGAGTACACACATATAAAACAACAAAATCAGACAGGACAAATTACACAGTAAGATACAAATCTCCTTATGCTGACTCAAATGCCAGAGAATAAAAATGTGTTTTAAGACGACATTTAAATGTCTCTGTGGTAGGAGAGGAGCTGACGCTAATCGGTAGCGTATTCCACAGTCTCGGGGCCACAACTGAAAAATCACGATCACCCCTAGTTTTCATCAGAGACTGTGGGATAGCTAAAAGGGTTTTGTTTGACGATCTGAGGGTCCTAAGGGGCATGATACAAAGCGAGAAGACATGTGATATATAATGGACCCAGACCATGTAATGCCTTAAAAGCCAATAGAAGCACTTTAAAATCAATTCTGTATTTGACAGGTAACCAATGAAGAGAGGCCAGTATCGGGGTGATATGATCCCTATTTTTAGTGCCAGTTAAACTCTAGCAGTTGCATTCTGGACAAGCTGCAGACATGACAATGATGATTGACAGATACCAGAGTACAGAGAATTGCAATATTCTAGTCGAGACGAGATGAGTGCATGAATAACAATCTCCAAGTCCTGACGAGTGAGGAATGGTTTTAGTTTAACAATGGTCCTCAACTGGTAGAAACTACCTCTGACCACTGAATTAATTTGTTTGTCAAACTTAAATTCAGAATCAAAGATGACACCTAGATTTCTTGCAGAGAGGTGTACATTTGTGATTAGGGGCCCAAGATTTACAACTAGTTCCTTGGTGGATTTTGGAGTGCCGAACAATAAAACTTTGGTCTTGCTGTTGTTAAGTTGGAGAAAGTTTTTTGCCATCCAACCTTTGATGACTTGTAAGCAGGTAAAAAGCGACTGCAAGGAGCTGGTATCACCGGGTTTAAGTGGTACATATAGTTGTGTGTCATCGGCATAACAATGATATGGAATATTGTGCTTACGAAGAATTGAGCCCAGAGGGAGCATGTACAGGAGAATAAAATTGGCCCCAGAATTGACCCTTGAGGTACTCCAAACTTTATGACAGCTGTAGAGGAGGACACATATCCCATCATAACAGAAAAGGTACAATCTTTCAGGTAAGAATTGAACCATTTTAAAGCCACACCCCTGATACCAACATCCTTCTCGAGACGATCTAAGAGAATGGCATGATCAACAGTGTCAAAAGCAGCACTAAGGTCAAGTAAAAGGAACATAGCACAGTTTCCAGCGTCACCGATCAGCAACAAATCATTTAGAACCTTAAGAAGTGCTGTTTCAGTGCTATGGTTTGGTTTGAAACCAGACTGAAAATGTCCAACACATAATTTTTACTTAAAAATTTCGAAAGCTGGGCAAGAATAATCCTTTCCAGAATTTTGGACAAAAAGGATAACTTAGAGATGGGCCTAAAGTTGTTACAATCAGTGGGGTCAAGGTTGTTTTTTTATAAGTGGCTGTACCTCAGCATGTTTAAAAGTTGGTGGAACAGTTCCATTCCTAAAAGAACTATTTACGACAGACTAAAGACTCGGACCGACCGTATCTAACACCTCTTTCAAAATACGTGAGGGTAGAATGTCAGAAGAACAACAGGTAGGCTTCATAAGTGAAACAATATCTATGGGTGTTGAGAGGGACACAGGCTCAAAGCAATGAAGAGAAGCTGTATTGGGCACACAATCGGGGTGGTCATAATCAGTCTGGGAGATGTGCGATCTAAAGATTAGAAGTGCCATTCCAATGCAAATAAATTTAGCAGAATGGTCAGAGCGGCAGGCATTTTTACGTGTACCATTCCATTGCAAAGATCTAGCGTCCTACTTCCGCAATAAACCGATTTGCATGTTATTACCGTGACTAATGACAGTCGCCATTTTTTGTGTACTAATCGAATGACCAAGCAGAACATTTTAATAAGGCTTCTATAGATTTAATTTCTATGAATTATACAATCTATGTCCGGGAGCTACACTTCAGTATATGTAAGTTATGACAAATGTGTTGTAGTTGTATTGTGGAAGTTTGGAAGTTTATGCGTACGCTCTTTTCCTATAAATTAGCTATCAGCCTCCATTGCCGCTGTGAGAGCATGGTAATATAAGCAGTATCGTTTGTATCCTCACATTTACTTGTTCACCTGCAACTGTTACTAGGTTCTGAAAAGAGTGTGGAATCTGTTTGAGTTTATAGTTCGTTCTACATATTTTTTTCAGTGTTTTATGCCACTGTGACAGCATAAGAAGCTATATAGGTATATCCGTTGTGCACTCACTTCTCCTGTTTGCCTGCAGCTACATTACAAGAATATATGTTTTCCCGGACTGGGGACAATAAATACGAGCAGCTATCATCTCCTTTCTGCATTGGTCTCCTTCACCACACCTACACATCGTGACACCCTGAATGTTTGGAAACAAGACCAAGGCAGCTAAGTAGAAAGCTAGTTAACTTCATGGGCCAACATCACCTGATAGTATTAGGGAGTAAATATGATTTCCATTTCACCATCTTGTATTTGAAAGGTTGTGATTCCCTCAATGAAATGTATCGACCAGAGTATGAAGGACAAGGCATATCTCACACTACGTACATATGTTCATGCTGTCTGAGTACGTTGGATAAGAGAGAAACATAAAGGTAATAGTGGTTGCTACAGTCGCTGAGTCTTTAATTTGTTGATGCTACTGTTCTACCAGTCCCTTCATGTAAACAGTTCCCCTTGCCATCTTTTCAAAATAGATGGAAACAGGAAATGGGAAGGAGAAGTGCAATAGGTAGAGGATAGAGCACTGATCTGTAGCCCTGAAGTACACCAGTTCATGTCACAGCTTAGATAATACACTGCTCAAAAAATAAAGGGACGCTAAGATAACACATCCTGGATCTGAACGACGGAAATAATTGTATGAAATACTTTCGTCTTTACATAGTTGAATGTGCTGACAAAAAAATCACACAAAAATGATTAATGGAAATCAAATTTATCAACCCATGTAGGTCTGGATATGGAGTCACACTCAAAACCAAAGTGGAAAGCCACACTACAGGCTGATCCAACTTTGATGTAATGTGCTTAAAACAAGTCAAAATGAGTCTCAGTAGTGTGTGTGGCATCCACGTGCCCGTATGACCTCCCTACAACACCTGGGCATGCTCCTGATGAGGTGGCGGATGGTCTTCTGAGGGATGTCCCCCCAGACTTGGACTAAAGCATCCGCCAACTCCTGGACAGTCTGTGGTGCAACAGACAGTTGGTGGATGGAGCGAGCGAGACATGATGTCCTAGATGCGCTCAATCAGATTCAGGTCTGGGGAAAGGGGGGGCCAGTCCTTAGCATCAATGCCTTCCTCTTGCAGGAACTGCTGACACACTCCCGCCACATGAGGTCTAGCATTGTCTTGCATTAGAAGGAACCCAGGGCCAACCGCACCAGCATATGGTCTCACAAGGGGTCTGAGGATCTCATCGCGGTACCTAATGGCAGTCAAGCTACCTCTGGCGAGCACATGGAGGGCTGTGTGGCCCCCCCAAAAAAATGCCACCCCACACCATTACTGACCCACTGCCAAACCAGTCGTGATGGAGGATGTTGCAGGCAGCAGAGCTTTCTCCACGGTGTCTCCAGACTCTGTCACATGTGTCACATATGCTCAGTGTGAACCTGCTTTCATCTGTGAAGAGCACAGGGTGCCAGTGGCGAATTTGCCAATGTTGGTGTTCTCTGGCAAATGCCAAACGTCCTGCATGGTGTTAAGCTGTAAGCACAACCCCCACTTGTGGACGTTGGGCCCTCATACCACCCTCATGGATTCTGTTTCTGACCGTTTGAGTAGACACATGCAGATTTGTGGGCTGCTGGAGGTCATTTTGCCGGGCTCTGGCAGTGCTCCTCCTGCTCCTCCTTGCACAAATGTAGAGGTATCGGTCCTGCTGCTGGGTTGTTGCCCTCCTACGGCCTCCTCCATGTCTCCTGATGTACTGGCCTGTCTCCTGGTAGCGCCTCCATGCTCTGGACACTATGCTGACCGACACAGCAAACCTTTTTGCCACAGCTCGCATTGATGTGCCATCCTGGATGAGCTGCACTACATGAGCCACTTGTGTGGGTTGTAGACTCCGTCTCATGCTACCACTAGAGTGAAAGCACCGCCAGCATTCAAAAGTGACCAAAACATCAGCTAGGAAGCATAGGAACTGAGAAGTGGTCTGTGGTCACCACCTGCAGAACCACTCCTTTATTCGGGGTGTCTTGCTAATTGCATATAATTTCCACCTATTGTCTGTTGCAGTTGCACAACAGCATGTAAAATTGATTGTCAACCAGTGTTGCTTCCTGAGTGGACAGTGTGATTTCACAGAAGTTTGATTGACTTGGAGTTACATTTTGTTGTTTAAGAGTTCCCTTAATTTTTTTGAGCAGTGTAGTAAAAAGGACAAAGTTTATTTGTGTAACAATTACTTTATCAATTTTATTTATTAGTACTGTATAGAACCCGCCAGGGACACCATAATATGATATATGCCACGAGTTAACCCGCAACATTTCATGAAGCTACTTTACATCAAATGGTTCGGGGCAATTGAACCGGAGACTCTGGTGCAGAAAAAGCATGCCTTGCTTAAACCAAATAGGCAGAGTGCCGTCAGCCACAGGAACTTTTACTAGAACTTGAGCTGATGTACACTTCATGCATTTATACTGCCCTCCCCTGTCCCTTCCAAACTACATCTCATCCTCCCCAGAGCAAAATGTTTGAGAAGTGCAGTGTGGCAAATTAATATATATGTCCCAGCCTTAGGTGAATGACTAGCTAGCAACACGGTCATTAACCAACCTAATGTTATGACATTAACGTTTGTAAATAAAGAACTTACTTTCAAATTGCAAGAGCATTCGTGTACAGTACCGTAGCAGTCAGGAATCAATCATTTACGACATGTGTTCACACCTTTGAAGAATAAGCCCAAAATAAAATGATTTTGTTTAAGAGTTCCAATTCACATCCATTTTGAAATCAGCAAAGCCCTGTAATTTTCCAGATACTAAAGACAAGCTAGCTATAAAAATAAATTAAATTATTATCATATCATCGACAATTGTATGGAGGACCAAGTCTTACAAAATAAGAAATAAATATATCAATAAATAAATGCTCAAAAAATAAATAAGCATAAAATTAATTGGACAATGAATACAGTAAATAAATAAATCTAGGCAGTAATTAAATTATACAATGAGACATTAATGTATCCCAAACAATGGGCAGACGTTTTCCCCTTAAGACACAGCCCCTTCTCATTTGTATAATGAGGCAGAAATGCATACAGAAATGTAAATATGACAGGTAGAAATAAATAGGGTTGAAGAAATAAATAGGGTAAAAAAATACAAAGGAAGAATAAAACAGACAAAAATATTATAATATACACATAAATACATACATTTAAAAAATAAGTCTTAAATAAATAAAGTTGAAAATTATAACGGACAATAAATAAATAAGGTAATTATTACAGAGGTGAATAAATAAAGAAGCTAATTAAAAGAGATATATACATTAATGTCTCATTGTATAATTTAATTATGTCCTAGATTTATTTATTTACTGTATTTATTGTGCAATTAATTGTATGCTTATTTTTTTAGCATTAATTTATTTATATATTTATTTCTTATTTTGTCAGACTTGGTCCTCCATACAATTGATCATGGCAGCAGTAAATAAATCATCCTTTCAAAATAAAGGTCCATATCAATGCTTTACAGTTAAGAAATTAACAATATACCCTAAAACAACATTTTAAATTGGAAAATCTTGTAAAAGCAAATCATACTTATTAACCAACACTTTATTTATACAGGTAGTTATGGGATATATTATGTTTAACATAGTTTTTCAAAGAATGCCTCCCTAACTTGGATGTCCAAATATGGATTCCTTTTGACTCAGATGCAATCCTTAAAACACGACTCACAAATATTTCTAGCGATTCACAAATATGTGGTCCTACTCACAAATATGTGTAGCAATTCACAAATATGTGGTCCTACCCACAAACATGTGTAGCGACTCACAAACGTAATGCAAGTCACATCTGTAAAATGGTTGTGACAAATATAATCACATTGACATAAACATGTCTTTCAATAAAAATTGACCTTATATTTAATAGCTAATTAAAATATGTTTTTGTTAAAAGTTAGTTATTTGTTTTTGGACTGTGACATATTTTTGCATGTATATATTTGTTGACAGTGTTTTTTATTTGACAGTTGCATTATATAATTGGACAGTTCATCTTTTGCTTGTGATTCTCTACTTATGCTTTTAGAATCAAATCTGTCTCCATCATGCTGCTGGTGTTAATGGTGGCACTACAGGAAGTGACAGATGGGAAGTCATGACCATGACCCACTTGATAAGGTGAGTCATGTGACATTGTCACAATAAGGCAATTAGACCTAACGTTACTTGCAGGCCTGCAGGGAAACTCCTCTCTGGACCACTCCCACACTCCTCAGGGAAAACCTCCCGGAAGTGTGTGTAAAATCTGTATAGCATCCAGATTAACCAGCTGCATGAACTACAATAGTCTCTAAATGTAATGTGTGTTATAATATCAGTGTACCATAACTAACAATTGAAGGTGTGTTATATGTGTCTATGTATACCATAAATCAAGGATATACATTTGTCTCTTTGTAACATTTACACTATATTCAGCATATATAGAAATATGATGTGTATATAGTTTAAGGTGTGTTATAGTCTATGTATACCATTATTGAATGTGTTACTGTAAATACCAAAATGTACAGTGTTATCGTCTATGTTTACCAAAATCTTTTACCTGCATTATTTTCATCGTTATACACCTGCGTTATACCATCATTTAAAGTGTGTTATTTTATATATATATCCTAATTTAACGTGTGTTATAGTCTATTGTATACCATAATTTGAGATGTGTTATAGTTAATATATATCCTAATTTAACATGTGTAATAGTATGTATACCTTCATTTAAGGTGTGTTATAGTTGATATAAATGTTAATTTAACGTGTGTTATGGTCTATGTATACCCTCATTTATCGTGTATAACATGTACGATAAAGCTCCCCTTGATGTGGACTGTTTTCAAGCTGATATTAATTCAGAGGAGCGTCATGCATGGCCCTTCACATGTGTATCTGCACCTCAACCCTCTTGGAGAAATGTGAATCAGCAAGACATGCCGGTATATGAAGCAGTAATGTCCAAAAAAAGAACTGATCTCAGGATTAATCCTGAACGTTATCTTAATCCATGCGTTATGTACAACAACATCCGACATAACTGCTAAAGAATATACACACAACACAAATGTTGCATTGCTTGCCAGTAATTCGAATGTATTAGTGTAATAATAAAAATAGAAAAATAGAACCGGGACACCTACGGAAGAGTGCACGTCACTGATAGTTACCACTGCGTAACCTTGGTCCCCGCATCTTTCCTCCAATAGGCTAAACCAGAGAGTAGCCTAGGTCTTTATGCTTGGAAGCTACAGTAATACAAGCAGGAATCGTACAGGCTATATTCATTGATATATATCTTTCCTGTTATGCGCTCCAATGCAAAAATAAATATCCTGATATAAACCGGTAGCACGTTGTAAGCAAAATTGAATGTCTCGCACTTTTACTCGGTGATTCTGATAATCTCCCAGATTGCCGGCGAGTAATACTGCAGTCGATGCTGCAGTTCTAGGCTCTCGCACTGGGCTGTGTGCTGCGACAGCAGACTCAATGAGAAAGACATGCTTTCCTTCGTTCTGGTCACTGGGTCTATTTGGATTGTATTAGGTGAGTTTCGTGTATTTTCATTGACTATGCTCAAGGTAGAATAGCACAACCTCTCTGGATTTGTAAGAAGTGTTTGGTTTACAATTCCTATATGATACATTATTTTTACGGGTGCATATTCTAATTTCATAGAGATTGGCGTGTCTTATATATATATATATTTACTTTTCTGGATATGCTACTGTTATTCGCATTCGGCCAACGCGGAATGTGTATTGCAAAGATAATCTGCACAGGCCTACCTATAGAACCAGTCTGAAAGTTAGTTCACAATTAAAAGCATAACATATTTTTGACGTAGACTATTCACTAATTTGTTGAGAAATTATAATTTCATCCTAAGCGGGTATAGTATTACACACATGATGACATGGGCAAACGCGAATGATAATGGCTAAACAACTGCGAATAGGACAAATGTGCCGGTAGGCCTAGATTTATGTCGTCACATACACTCTGTGTTTCAATTAATTTCTGGTAGCTATGTGTATGCGACGCTATTTCACACGACAGGCAATTAAAATTGATACATTCTTTTCAGCATGCACGGTCGTTCGCGATACTGTACGGGAGGGTATCTACATAACCCGGACACGTACTGTAGATGAAAACGTTCGTCTTTTAACCTTGGCAACTGCATTACCGGTCATGTGAAATCGCTTCCAATAGGCGTAACCTATAACCTACACATTCGACATACCCTCTACTAGATATATACATGTCATGTAAATCAACAAAATATAGTCTATTTTACAATACGTAGGCCTCTATTACAACGTGGCAGACAGGTAGCTGACGATGGATGTATTTTACCTCTACACGTCCTGCCATAGTAGTGACGCGCCTTCACGCGATGTAGCAGGCTTATCTGATTGGAAGGAGCTGTCCACTGGTGATGAGTGCTGAAACACTGCAGCCGGTCTAAGAGCATTTAAGACTCTATTTTTTTCTGTAACCGTATGGAAAACTCAGATTTTCTTTTCAGCCTGTCAAGATCGTGTACAAAATATCTGACAAATTGGAGAAAAAAAAGTGTTGATATTAATCAACCACAGGGATACATACAGTCGACAAGTGAATGTGTTTGACCTCGAGTAACCTCCTCCCCAGCAGTACCAATAATACTGACGAATGTCTACTTTACAATTTGAGCTAATACTAGGCCTATTGCTCGTCATGCATAATGCATTTTTTTCAACATCTGAGGTAGTCTACTGCACAGGTAAATCTACTCTTTTTCCCCTGTTAATAATTTAGTGGATGAGACAGTTCCCTGGTCCAACCATGATAGTCACAGACTCAGAAAGCATACGTGTATCTCTAATTTTAGGTTTTCTCTCATTTTAAAGTAGGTAGTTTGAAAACATTTGCGGTATGAATGAGGTAATCAAAACTTATTTGTCAACCACTCCACAGATGTCATGATAACAAACTTGGCAAGTCGGTTGTTCATGACACAAGTAATTTTTCCAAAAATTGTTTACAGGCAGATTATTCCACTTATAATTCATAATATCACAATGCCAGTGGGTCAGAAGTTTACATACTGTACACTAAATTGACTGAGCTGTTAAACAGCTTGGAATATTCCAGAAAATTATGTCATAGCTTTAGAACCTTCTGATTGGCTAATAGACATCATTTGAGTCAATTGGAGGTGTACCTGTGGATGTATTACAAGGCCTACATTTAAACACAGGGCTTCTTTGCTTGACATCATGGGAAAATCAAAAGAAATCAGGCAAGACCTCAGAATTAGACCTCCACAAGTCTGGTTCATCATAACACCTGAAGGTACCACGTCTATTAATACAAACAATAGTATGCAAGTATAAATACCATGGGACCACACAGCCTTCATAGCACTCAGAAAAGAGATGCAGTCCATCTCCTAGAGATTAATGTACTTTGGAACAAATAGTGCAAATCAATCCCATAACAACAGCAATTGACCTTGTGAAGAGGCTGGAGGAAACAAGTACGAAAGTATATGCATTATAAGTACTATAGTAATATTTCACTCAGCAAGGAATAATTCACTGCTCTAAAACCACCATATAAAAGCCAAATTAAAGTATGCAACTGCACTTTGGGTCAAATATTTTTGGAGAAATGTATTCTGGTGTTGAAACAGAAATGTATTTGCTTGGCCATAATGACCATTATTATGTTTGGAGGAAAAAGGGGGAGGCTTGCAAGCCAAAAACAACATCCCAACTGTGAAGGACAGGTGGCAGCATCATGTTGTAGGGGTGCTTTGCTGCAGGATGGATTGATGCACTTCACAAAGAAAGTAAAGTATCTGGATATATTGAAGGAACATCTCACAACATTAGTCAGGAAGTTAAAGCTGGGTTGCAAATGTGTCTTCCAAACAGACAATGACTCCAAGCATACTTTCAAAGTTGTGGCAAAATGGCTTAAGGACAACAAGTGAAGGCTTTGGAGAGTGACCTCAGTCAATCCTATAGAAAATGTGCGGGCAGAACTGAAAAAAACTATACGAGCAGGGAGGCCTGTCTCAGTTACACAAGTTCTGTCAAGACAAATGGGCCAAAATTCACCCAACTTATTGTGGGAAGTTTGTGTAAGACTACCCAGAATGTTTGACCCAAGTTTAACAATTTAAAGACAATGCTACCTAATACTATTTTGATTGTCAGTAAACCTCTGACCCACTGGGAATGTCATGAATTATATAAATGCTCACATAGATCATTCTCTCTGCTATTATTTTGACATTTCACATTCTTAAAATATAGTGGCGATTCTAATGGGACTTACGACAGGGAATGTTTACTAGGATTGAATGTCATTAATTGTGAACAACAGAGTTTCAATGTCTTTGACTAAGGTGTATGTACTGTAAAACTCTAACTTTAATTTTAAGTAATTACTTACTGCATATTAAGTAATGTTTTATCACTAGTAGTTCAGTAGTTAAGTGTTGTTTCTTTCATTTAGAAACACCAGAATAGCTGTCGTAATACTAATAAAATATGCATATTCAATTCCAGAATTTAGCTTTAGCTTCTACTATACAGTATCAGTTAGATCTGGCTCCTGTGCATTTATGACCTATGCTACAGTACATATCTACAGTAAGTAGAGTTAGTAAGTAAGATCCAACATTTACATGTAATAAAACAAAAATACACTGTTATCCAAAGATAGGTAGTGACAGATACATTAATATAATATGTATTTATCTCTTAGACAAAGACAAAGACACACACACACACACACACACACACACACACACACACACACACACACACACACTGTACTATATGTTTTACGTCCATGTTTTAAAAAGTGGATCACATTTCATACTGGATGGATATTGTTCAGGTGATAGTGAATGTGATGGAGAGGTGGATGTGTCAGCATCCTAAACGTTCCCATACGCTTTAAAGTGGGTAATTTGTCTGCATTGACCAAACACAAAGTGCTGAGCAACGCTAATGTCCTCTCCTGATGCATGACAGATTTTACTGGGTGTCTTCCGATCAGTCTAACTGGATAAAACACTGCTCAAACCTGCCCCGATCTTTTAAAATTGCCTCAGTTATTTGCAGTTATATTAATGCATAAGCTTACGATTGTTTAAACTTTTGCATTCGTTTTTTGATTTTTGTGATAATTCTGTGTTTGTGTGTTACCCAGTATTGTTATGTAAATTGTGGTATGCCTTGTGTGATTTGCTACTGGAAATGGAATTACTCTAGGTTTATCAAGAAGGGAGGGGGGGTGAACAGATCTAGAGTAGCATAGTGTCGGCTGAGGGTGGTGTGATACGGTGGCCGGCCAGGGACAAACTAGGCCAAATGTGCTTCTCCTTTCCACTTTGCTGTGTTTCCTGAGTAGAAGCACCTAGCGCAGACAGACATACCGACAGGCCGGGAGGCTACAGCGCACACTGTAAGTGTTCATTGTTACCGCGTCTAGAAGTGTGCTTTCTTTCTTCATTGGTGCTGCAGCTTTTTTCGAATGCATCAAAGTGTGCCTGTGCGTTGACGCTAAAACCTGACCTCTATTAGAGCGACCTCCATGCTTGCCTTTGTATTAAACAACAGGATCCGTGTCACTAGACTTAAAAGCAGCCATTGTCCTCGCATGGAGTGTGTGGATATGCACAGCATAATGTACATAATATATATGGGCTCAAAGTGGCCTTGTA
>JACXGM010001382.1:0-18437 GCA_016801145.1 Umbra pygmaea
CCCAACCTCCACATACTTCATTTCTTTAAGGCTCTACCTAGTCACCCAACCTCCACATACTTCATTTCTTTAAGGCTCTACCTAGTCACCCAACCTCCACATACTTCATTTCTTTAAGGCTCTACCTAGTCACCCAACCTCCACATACTTCATTTCTTTAAGGCTCTATCTAGTCACCCAACCTCCACATACTTCATTCAGGCAAAATGAGAGTAACTAAGCTTTAACACCACATTATCGTACTGAGAAAGGTGTACTTGATAATTCAATCACCTGTGGACATTGTTTTACAAAATCCAATATCTTACAAATATCACACTTATAAAATATCTAAAAAGATCAAACTATCGCCTGTCCTATTGCCATGGAATGTTAGGGATCCGTTCTGAGGTCCTCTAGAATGACTGAGATCTGCATTTGATCATTTTTTCAGAAGCTCTAAACAGATAATCTTGTCTAAAAGTATTTAGAAATGGATGATGTTTTTTGAAATAACAAGTGGAAACACAGCTCCACCCTGCTGAGTGAAAGTTACAGGCAAGTCTTGGGCCCCTTTCGAAAATTCAACAACATCTATGAAATTGCTAATCGTCGAACGCACTGACAGAAGTTAGTTAAGCTTTTTTAGTTACGCTTGTTATTTTACAAGATAAAAAGCACAAGCCATCCAGTTATGCATTTTAAACATTAGAAAAGGTCAACCAATGCTGTCATTTGCAATATAAATAACACTTCAGTTAGTATAAATCATTCGTTTCGTCACTAACCCTATTAATCTATTCCTTTTTTGTGATCGTTGATGCACATGGCTCAGCAGCACAATGTAGAACAACGGCTTTATTAAGCTGCCAATATACTTCATTTCCCTTTTCAGCAATGTGGTGTGCATTAACCTTTCGTTTGTGCAGTGTTCGTAATCAAAGTTTTTTAGCTACCTAAGGCTTTGATGCTTTGTGACCTGTACTAAAACGGGTCCTATTTCAGTAATCAATATCACTGTTCCCCGTGAATAGGGTGTTATAGTAGAGTTGGGCAATACACACTCAGTGGCCATTTCATGGGGCACACCCATCTAGCATCAGGTCAGACCCCTTTTGGTCTGTGTTCAAAAAGGCTGTTGGACACACCAATGTTGTACCGTGTTGTTATCAGTCTGTTCCACCTTTTGCTTTGAATTGTTATTAACATTTCTTTTGAACACTGTTCAACAACCTATTTTTGGCAATAGGACTGCTGCCACTGACAATGTTTGTTTATCACACCATTCTTGGTAAATATTGTAATGCAAGCCAAGCCGAGCCGAGCGTCCGTTTTACTGAACTCAACTGGCACCAATGATCACAAAAGCTAACATTTTAGTCATTTAGCAGATGCTCAAAGGCGACTTACAGTAAAGTACAGGGACATCCCCCGGTAACACTTAAAAAAGTAAAGTGCCTTGCTCAAGGACACTGTGACTCTCGGTACAGTCAGGAATCGAACCGGCATCCTTCTGATTACAAGTCTGACTCGCTAAACACTAAGCCCCCTGACCTTCCTCATTTGCCTGTTCCAACCCTAACACCGTAACAAGCTCTGCACATAACGCCTGCATGTCACCGCAACGGCAAGGTGAACGACAAGCTCTAGGAGCGAGATCGAACAAGGTAGTGGACCAACATATTCCTTTTTCAAACATTAGACCTTCTGCCCCTCTTTAGGCTGTTTTCAATTTGTGAGCTTTGTTTAAAAAGTGTTCCTTTTCAATTCATCACCTTGCAAATTTTACAAGAAGGAATTGTAACCTATTCTAAACAAAACACAGTACTAACAGTTCGCTTACAGTTCTAAAATCTGAACGGACACAGATGTAATGTTGACATGGCTATCAAAACCTGGGACAACAACATAAACTGTATGTGACTGTTCCTCACCATAGAGCCTGTTGCCTGTATAGGCGAGCAGTTCCTCTGCTGCGTGGCGTTTTCTATTGCTACTTTGGCTACTGTGCTTGGGTCGGCTCCAGCGGGCACTGCCACCATGGTGGCACTGCAGCCAGCCTTGTTGGGGTCGCTGATGGTGATGATCCTCACGCCCACCTTACTGGGAATCACAGATCCCCTGTCTTCCTCCGCCGGCCTCTTGAGTGCTCGGCTCTCGCCGCTCACACCGTTGGCCGGCGGGGTCCCTGGCCCCGTGGAGCTCTGGGAGTTTACAGTGGAAGGGGGGAACAGCTGCTGCCGGAGAACAGGCAGGGCGTAACTAGGCGCCGGCCCCATAGGTCCGTTAGAGAGGGGGCCCGTCGTCTGAGGCCCGTTGGCCAGGCGCTCTGCCTGCTCAGCTTTGGCAGTGTCCTGTTGGGGGGGGGAGAGCTCCTGGGGGAGCCCGTGCAGTTTCTGAGGGGGACCCACCTCCCCATTCCCCAAGTGTTTGGAAGCGATGTGATTTGGAATGTTTTTGCTGAACTGGGCGCCAGAGGAGGCGTCCAATTTCTCAAAGTCACAGACCCCGTTGACCAGAGCCTTTTTGGGGTCGATGTGGCCCTCCTGCAGGTTAACCGGGCCAGAAGCCTGCTTCCCATTAGTTGGGAAGCTGTCGCTAACCGGGCCATTCGCGCTGGCCCCCTGGCTGTTCCCTGAGTGGTACGGAGGTAGACTGGTGTCCACGCACTTCCTCCCATTAAGCAGCCTGGTCCCTTGGGTGTTGCCCCCCGCCAGGTCCCCGTTGCTGGTTTTGGTGACGGCCCCATCGGCCAGAGAGGAGTTCTCCATCACCTCGATCCTGCGTTCGTGGATGTGTAGACCCGTAGCGTCCTTGGCCTCCTCCTCCTTCTGGCAGATGATCTTGTCCCCCCTGAAGGGCGGCGGCGGCCCGTGGAGGGTGTTGCCCGTCTGCACCGCCGGCAGGCCGGGCGCAGCCGCTCCCTGGCTGACCTGGGCGGCGGCAGCGGAGGCAGAGGTGGTAAAGCCCGGATTGGGCACCACCGTGAAGGTCACCTGGCCACCGGCCGGCGGGCCCTGGAGGATGGCGGCCTGACTGCTGGTGGAGATGAGCTGCACCGTCTGGAGGGGACCCCCGGGGGACTGGAGCTGGCTGGGAACCAACTGTACGTTGAGCTGCTGGGTCTGAGGCGCGCCCTGGGGGGCCACCTGGTAGAGCACCTGTTGGCCGGGGGCGTGCATGCTGCTGGGGGCGGGCACCTGGGGCGCAGGCAGGATGAGCTTGCCGCCTGGCGTGGAGGGACGCTTTGGAAGCAGTAACTGTTTGATCAGGCTGGACTCTGAGGAGGTAGGGTGGGGGGGCGCCTGCTGCGGGCTGAACTGTTGCCGCTTTACCGACAGCATCTGGCCGACCGTAGCAGAGCCCGGCATTTGGGTCTGGTTGTTGGAAGGAGGGGGCAGACCCTGGGGCTGAGATGCGGAGGCAGGAGGACAGGGGGCGGGGTTGGAAGGGGCGGGAGCCTGTCCTGTCAGTTGGATGGTCTGGCCACCGGGTATGGAGGAGGGGTTGGCCAGCACAATTTGATGGATGGCCGGGGCGTAGGCCTGGTTCTGCTGGGGGTTGGGGCTGACAATGACAACGCTGGACTGCTGTTGTTGCTGGTTGTGAGTGGGTGTGGGCGGGCCGCAGGCCTGCGAGGGGGCGGGCTTGGGTGCAATGTTCTGGAAGGTGACGCGGGAGCCCTGGGTATTGGGCACGCCGGCGATGGTGAACACCTGGCCCCCGCTCACCTGGAAGTTCTGAAGCGAGGAGCAAGGCGCTGACACGGCGGCGAAGTGTTGGGGGGCCGAGAACACAGAGGCCTCCTGTTGGGGGCCCTGGGACACAGAGGCTGGGGGAGGGGAGGGCAAGGGCGGTCGCTGGGCCAGAGGCACCCCCTGGACACGCGCCGTGAAGATGTGGCCCTGGGCGACCGGCTGGAACAGCGTGACGGGGGTCCCGGGGGGGGCCAAGACTTGTTGATGATGGAGCGGTTGTGCCGTGTTGGAGGTGTGGTTCTGGATCACCTGGCCCGAGGTAGGGATGGAGCTCTGAACCATGGCCGTCTGAAGGATGTCCGTGGGCGGGCTCGGCTGAGGTTGTTGCTGTGTCGAGGCTTGGGGCTGGAGGGCGGGCCGGGGAACAGTCTGAAACATGTGGGGGTGGTGCGTTCCTTCCTGCGCGGTGTTGGCCACCTGTGGTGCTGCCGGGCTGGCACTAAGGCTGGGGACTGGAGGACGGGCCACCCCGGCATGCCCAGGGACCAACCCTACAGTAACAGAGAGAGAAGCAAAGTACACCTTAGCGACCGAGGTCCGATTCACACTGCTGCCAACAAGCCACTGTCTAAAATCTGCTGCCATTTGCCATTCTAACATTGTGATGGTATAACTTTGAATTTTAACACCACCAACCTGAAGGAGGTGTCGCGTGGTCAACCGCGACCTCGGTCCTGGTAGCCGGTGTGGGGCTGGCCTGCTGCTGGTAGTACAGCTGGACGGCCAGTGGGATGGTCCGTCGCTTCACCCCCACCACATGTATGTGGGCCTGTGCATTGGGCTTGGAGTCCTCTAGCCGCTTTACCGTGTGGTTTGGGAAGATGGTCCTGTGGAATGACATGTTACTGTGGTAAGCGTAGTACTAAACACCACACAGTAGGCCTCCAGTATCAAGAGAACATTCAAAACACAGTGTTTGTGTTTTCCAATTTAACTCTGTTCATATGGTGCATAATGTTTGGTGTGTTTTCCAATGTAACTGTGTTCATATGGAGCATAATGTTTGGTGTGTTTTCCAATGTAACTCTGTTCATATGGTGCATAATGTTTGCTGCGTTTGTACGGTGCAGAGTAAATATAGGAGGTTGCCTAACCGTAGACATTTCAGGAAGCCTTGGGAGGCCAGGATACCAGCACGTCCCATCTTGCTGCAGGTGGCGAGGTACTCAGAGTACATCTCCGAGCGGGAGACCGAACTCTCTGCGCTCGCCTCGAAGTGCGCGTTCAGCCTGTTGGAGACAAAACAATCAGGTCACTCATTCACCGGGTCAATAGTGAGCGACCAGGCTAACTGACTGATTGAGATGTATATTTACAATTTGCAAAACAAAACTAAGGTGCCAGAGCGAGAGCATAAAAAGAATGGTTTGACAGGTGTGTGTGTGTGTGTGTGTGTGTGTGTGTGTGTGTGTGTGTGTGTGTGTGTGAAGCACTTACCACTGCAATGTGAACTTCTCCCCATCTAGCTCCACAATCCCAGGAGGTGGAGGAGTTGATTGAGCTGGGACTCTTGCTGCTGAAGTGATATTTCAGAACAATCATGTTTCTTGACTAACTTATACAGTTAAATCCTTTTAAATTACGTACCATTTAAAAGCGAGGAATAAAACTGTACATATGAGAGATTGCTTCTTCTGTATAGTGGCTTCGCTGTGTGGTTTATTTTGCTGTGCTATTTACTTTGCCCACTAGGGGGCAGTTACAGTACTGTACAATCAGCCCACTAACATGAGACTGTAAATCCAAACCTATTCCTTGCACCTCAAACCCAATGTAAACATTAGATGATATATTGCACACAACATGGGTCACCATTTTGTCTGATCAGACGTGTTTCTAAGTCACCAACACATGATAAGTGGATCTAGAGGCTTATGGGTGTTGCTCACTTCTGAGTGGTTAGCGACAAGTAGCAAAGCTACACAAAGCTAAGCCTATAAGCTGTCTGTTGTCCCAGGGAACCGCTACTTTTATGGCTAATTTCTGCCAGCCACTGGTTCCATTAAAATGTTAATAAATGTACAATAAAAAGACTCTGGCTCAATGAAGTTTCAAGCTGCGTCTGACAATCGAGTTGGGGTTCAGAGGTTAAGGTGTTACGGCGCTCACCTGGCACGGCTCCGGGAGTCGGCAGCTGTTCTACGAGCTGAGGCCGCACCTCGGCCACCTGGCTCTGCCCAGCGGCCTGGTGCTCCATCAGCCTGACGGCCGTTAGCGCGTCCGGACCGAACGTGTGCAAGTCCACCGACACAAGTCTCACCAGTAGATCTGCTCAGTTCATATTAACACAAAAAACTGTTACTATCACTCCGAAATCCCTACAGGCTGGTCACCTAGTTTGCCTCTACACTAATGCAGCTTGCTATATGGATGGGGTTCCTATATTCTGTGTTAAGAAGGTAATATAAAAATGTTTAGTCCCCCAACATTCACCTCCATCAGTCCTCTATCCTGAGTAAAAGGCAGAGTTATGGAACCTGCCTGTGGCCGGTTGGTGGGTAGCGTACCTATGCTCCTATCCACCGAGGCAATCTTGCTGCACGGGATATCCCCCAGCTGGGCCAGCAGATAGAGCACCTCCAGGGAGGACATGAGCAGCATGAGGTCTGGCAACGACAGCAGGCTGATCACCTCCCGGTACGACTCCTGGTCAACATACTCGCAGATCAAAACGCTGTTGTCCTCCGCCTTGCTCAGATTGCCGAGGATTTCCATGGCTGACCGACCCAGGGAGGACAAAGAGGATCAGGTCAGGATTTGTTTTCTTCACGTTGTTTTTCCCGTACAGTTGGGGTAGTTCACACAAATATATACGTAAACAAAGCTCTGGAACTCACCCCTCATCTTTAGGAACCGGTCCCTTGACATCAAGCATTTGGTGATGGTGTGAAAAATTAGATGAGTTGTTCGAAAGTCAACGGGATCCAACTGAAGCTATTTGTCAAGAAAAGCCACGTATTAAAATGCATGTGGTCGTCAACACCACACGTTCTATAAAACAGCCAGTCCTAAATGGCCACAGTGTGGAATCCCACCGAGTGATACCAGAACTTATTTCTCTTTCAGCGAGCAGCTTCCAAACATTTATTTGATTAAAAAAAGCCAGTTTAGATGGGACAATTATGTTCTACACCATACAGTTTATATTTTGCTGTTTGAACAGGAAATTCCACGAGGACATGACGAGTTGTGCTTCCACAGTATTTGTCAACGTGCACACGCCGGTCTGTTTTTAATTTATGAATTACAGGCCGTGCTTCTTT
Source organism: Umbra pygmaea (assembly GCA_016801145.1). NCBI lineage: Eukaryota > Metazoa > Chordata > Actinopteri > Esociformes > Umbridae > Umbra > Umbra pygmaea. The sequence continues at coordinate 7,001 of JACXGM010001382.1, forward strand.
TTTTGTTACAAAGCACAGCATACTGTAGGAAAACATTATCCCATATACTTAGTTTATTGGGGTTTTATAATATAAGTTTTTACAGCGTTTAATCTGGTCAGCAGAAAAGAGAAAGCAGTTCCATACTCACAACTCGGATTCTAGAAACAGAACCTTTAAGTACAATATCCAACAGTGATTCTGATCAGATAATAATATAAATATTTATTGTAAAATACAATGATATATTAAATAGCACAACATGAAACAGTCAAAAGGACAAACCTCTCCAGCTACATTGCCCAGCGTGTCCAGCCCCAGCTGACGTAAGGAGATGAAGTGGCAGTGGGCACACAGCAAGAGGAAGCGTAGACAAGTGCGGTTCGCTGCCAAGAGTTTGACATTGGCCTCCTCGAAGGAGAGGTTACGGAGGATGACCCCCACTTGCTGGACACGTTGGCCTTCAATGTCACCAATGCCTAGGTTGCGTGGTGGGTGGAAGAGGTTGCCCCAGTGCTCTTCTCCCGACGTGCCGTCTGTCGTGGGAAGAGGTTAGAGAACAGTGACCGTGGGATCTACAGACACCTACAGAGCAATGGACCGTTCAGAGTCTTTGGCATGAGAAGTCTTGAAAGAATTATTGGTAAAGTCTTCAAGGTAGGGTCAGAGTTTGGTGTCAGTTTAAGCTCTTGAATCTGAAACCCCTCTACATACCAGTCTCCCTATCCTCTGCTTCTTAATGTCCTGTCTTAATAAAACTAAAATATCCCCCAACTAAATTAGAAGCTAAAATACAAAATAGTGCATGAGGCAGCACAAATAACCATAGCGCTACCCGGGATTTGGGTTAGATAAATCAGATATATTTTGTCACGTTGCTCTCCAGTGACTCCTTGAATGCAGATCGGGCGCCTGTAAATTTAATTGCGAAAGTATTATTATTATTATTATTTTATATACTCCTTGAACATATCTTTGGGACGGCAGGGGCATGCATATGGTTCATCCAACCCCGTTGCCCAGCCTCCGATTGTTTTTGCACTGCTCATCCAACACGGAAGCCTTTAGTCAGATCATGCACGGGATGATTACATTCACCGACTACACTTCCACGATTAAACTTACAGGCGCTCGATCGCTGGAGAGCGACGTGCCAGGAAAAATAATCTGAGTTCTCACCCAAATCCCAGGCAGTGCTATGCCAATTTGTGCTGCCTAGTGGGGAAAGTCAGAGAACCCATAGTCAGGCTCAAACCACTGAACATCATGACGTAGACTGTCCTGCAATGCAGCAACTTAGCCCACTATGCCACGTGGACCACAAATCGCAGAATTACACTTGGAGGCCCTGGGTCATTTGACTACACGTGCTTACCTTGTATCTGGCTGGTCTTGTCCCAGATGAGGTCCCGGACCTCAGCGTCCTCTACCACGTCCTTCCAGAACTGTGGAATGATATTTATTACTGTTTAAAAAATGACAGCAGGAAAAGATTAAATGCTAAAAACTAGCACTCAAAGATGATGTGGTCCAGCTAGGCTTCACATTGCAGATGACAGCTCAGACCAAGTTTAAGGCCTTGTTTTGTCATTATTGTCTGATATCTTCCACTAGATCCTGATGTTTAAAGCAGACCACCTGACCTACACCCCACCATCAAGATGGTGCTCAGCTGATATGAACTGTCCCTAACAAACTCCTGGGCACCACTGCTGAACATTCATCGTCCACCGTTTAAATAACCCAATTTGTAATAAATGCTATGGTTCAGAAAGCATATAGATAAAGAAGAGGTTGCACACCTGCCGCTCTGTTGAGGTGCTAGAGATAGAATCTCATGGTGTTGGAGTAATTTATGTCCATCTGGATATAACTAAATGAGATCTTTTGAAAAAAGAAAATAGGTTGTCCCCCTTGTCCCCCCCGAATTTCATGCCTTCCCAATTCCCTCTCTAATCCTGCCTAGTCGGCAGCTTCTCGGAACTCCTTGGACAGATCTGTGGGACGACAAGTGGCGCGCACATGGTTCATCCAACTACGTCGCCTGAGCCGGCGACAGATGTAGCAAGTAGAGGGAGCGGAACTGACAACTGCCACCCAGTGATTTAAAGCCACAACAGGTGGATTCAGCACCACCAGCTCCGCAGCCTAAGGGATCACAAACAATTCAGTAAGATGCGGAGCTATCGGTGCTACTGAATGCACCTGATGTGGCTAAATCCACCCGTTGTACTCCCTCAAAACCTGCAAAATCTGTGGCATTGTGCTGTGTGATGAAACTGCACATTTTAGTAGTGGCCTTTCCTTGTGGCCAGCCTAAGGCACACCTGTGCATTAATCATGCTGTATAATCAGCATCTTTATATGCCACACCTGTGAGGTGGATTGATTATCTTGGCAAAAGAGAAGTGCTCAATAACACAGATTTAGTCAGATTTGTGAACAATATTTGAGAGAAATAGGGCTTTTGTGTACATAAGAAAAAAATATTCGATTTTGTGTCCAGCTCATGATAAATGGGGGCAAAAACAAAAGTGTTGCATTTATATTTTTGTTTAGTGTATAATACATAGTGGAAATAAAATAGTATTAACTTTGCCTGCAAATTGTAGTGTTTCAATGACCCTTCCTTGTTCTGACCAACAGGTGGCAGTGTGAGAATATAATAAAGTGTGGAAGTTTTCTAAAACTGTGCTTGGATTCAGCAAACAAACCTAACAATTTGTGGACCACCGCAATACCCCTTAGGGATCACATGTTGTGAACCACTAGTATATACACATTTTGTTGACATAATGGTTTATTTTGATTCTCCGTCTCCCTGTGTAAATCATGATCAGAACACTTTCTTCAGAAGATGAGGTAGTCACTTAAAGAAACTAGTCCTGAACTTCAAAATAAATGTGTTTATTATGTTTTAGCCTTATTTGATAAGGCAAACGTGGGAATGCGTGTGAAGAATGTTCATGCTGCAGCCTTACACACAGCTGAAACATACACAAGGAATGAACATATATTGTCTATAGGTTAGCGTTATCCTAGTAGCTAATATTAGCTACATTGATAATGTGCATTATTCCTCTTAGCATGTCTGTAAGCATGCCTGAGGTTAGTTAACTTCTGCTAGTCGCTAAAAACATTAGGCAGACCTCAAGTGAAATAGCTTTCCAGACAACATTAGATTATCCTTTAGGAAGTAGTTATATATTGAATTCCAAAAATAATTAATTGCTTTATATAGGCAGATTAGCAATACGTTTGATAAAGATGTGGAAAATTTAGCAAAATTAGGTACGAAAATATCATGGTTAGAAACCTCATTTTTTGCACATCATCAGGTTTTTAATTTGTCAGTTCTCTTTCCACCCCTGTTACATTTTAGAAAGCAATAAAAAGCTAGTTAGGCTAGTCGTGACATTTACCTTCATGAAGTCCCGGGAGGTTTGCTCCCTCCAGTCTGTGCCAAACACCGAGGAGAGAGTGCCTAGTGCTGCAAAACCACACAAGTAATGTTAGAGAACAAACACTTCAATTCTCAGACAATTACTAATGAACATTTGGGAGCCAGTTTTGTTTGTCCTTTTCCCTCCCAGTCCATTTACACAACTTCTTCTACACAAAAGTGTATTAACCATGCATTCCTTGCTGAAAAATTATTTATTCCCAAATCTCTTTGCAAGCAACCCCCACATGAGCTTGTGCGCATCAAAGATTGAGACATGCTTCTTCTGAAACGAGTCCCGCTAAGAACATCCACTTTTTTTGTCAATGTTTACTCAACCAGGACAACGTACTTGAAAGAGAATGCAGATCTGGCTAGAAAACACAAAAAGCTTGTATGCACACAACCTGCGACAAGGAGAACCTAGAAACAAACATTGCCGAACTTCCCCGTCTCCGACAGTACTGAGCCAATTTGTACCATCCTTTGCTGGTGTCCTGGTCATGGTTGTCATGGTGCGACCACAGGAAACATGCAGCTGCAGTAAATTACATTTCTGCGCCACCAGGAGGCACCTTCTTTCCCCCCAGCAAAGTTATACTAGCTGGACAATAAGTAAATCTACAGTTACTATGTGAAAAGTAATAGCAAAGTTAGAGCTTTTGCAAACGTACAGTCATCAAAGACGCCCGCGTGTGCCAGGAGCAACGTGATGAGTTTGGGGTCTTTCTCCAGCTGCATGGCATGCTTGCTCTCATTGGAGAGGAGAGTGCAAACGTTGATCGCAAAATCCACTTCATTGGGCAAGCCCGACAGGAGGGAAAGTACCAGTTTGTTGTAGTCACATGGTGGAGTGAACTCCATGGACAGTCCATAGCTTTGGCGAAGATAGTCTGTTAAAAACACAAACAAAATCTTATTATAATATTCTAAATTAATTAATATTATAATTAATGTTACATTGAAAAAGACCTGGAAAATGAATGAAATGTATATTTATAAAAGTACAATACAACACAAATAGAACATAAAATAAATGAGAAGAGTTTAAGTCACACGCAGGGTTGGGGTTAACTCAAGTCCAACTTTCTGAAGCTCTGTCTGTTGGCTCAATTTTGCTGTAGTGAACAATGCTTGTATGGCATCTTTTAGTTATTTGAAATGAAGGTGCGATCAATGGCATATAAATAGCAAACTCTTCACGGAATTTAAAGCTGACAGTTCTGCATCTTTCACACGTGTCCGACAGGATTCCTGAACCAGATTGAAATCACACACCGCTAACACTGTGATAATGCACCATCACCCAAAGCACCATGGTAACACACTGTTGCAAATTGCCTGCCTAGAGACATGGCAATCTCAGTTTAGATATAGCCTTGCTAAAGGGGCTATTTCATGCACGGGCAAGACTGGGCCAAGAAAAAGAATATTCAAACAAAATGACGAGAGCTGAGAGGGTCCAAAAGGGCTCCTAAAGGAACAGTTTGGGCCTGAAATGAGCATAAAAAGCCTGATACAGTAGAACATATTGTATCTCAGATCTGAAAAACATAATTCAACAGATTATTAACTACACTTACTTTAAACAACCATTATCTTATCAAAAGTTGTAAATAAAAAGTGATTGTGATAACAGGCTTTGAGCAGCAATTATGAATTATATAGCAACAATTGGAGAACAGCTGCCACAAGCTATCACAAATCAAAGCTATAATTACAATATAAAAAGAAGCAATACACTGTGACTGAAGTACAAAGTAAACAAGCCTGCCATATGAGAGGTCAGGTGTGTAAGATCCAACATGTGCTCTAGGAGAGAAGAGGTGTGGCTTATCAAATGTTGCAGTTCCACAACATTACATACTGTGTAAATATTACAGCTCCCTCTGATTTCATCTTTGTAGAACTCTCCCTTCCTTACTCTATGCATTTGCATATTATTCAAGTATCCTACATTATGCATTTGGATCCCCATTCACTTCATTTATGTAATAAAGATTTAATTATTTGGTCTTAATGGTACATCCCTTACAGATGGTCTAGCCCCATTTTAAACACACTGTAGTAAACATGAGCTACTGAACAAGATCATGACACGGGTTAGATCAAATGCCTAAACAGCCAGCTTCTCTCCAGATAGAGCAGTTGTATTTTAAACTATAGCCTAATAGAGCAGTGATCCTACATGTTGCCTTGATCAAGAGCACAGTAGCAGGAAAGTAGAATTGAGATCAGAAAACAGCATCCTTTGATTTAGATTTACATGGGTTATTTTGGGGTCAACATTAAAGGCCATGACAACCTGGTTTAATGGACCAACTTGGAAAGTCAGCTACTGCACTTAATTAGTTCCAAACCAAGCACTGTCTATATTTTACATTAGCCTATTTATAAAAATATACAGCTTTTAAATCATTTTCTTTATTTAGGGCAAATTTGAACATATTCTGAAGTTGAGATTAACTACAGAAAATAATGCAATTGATCATAATCTATCATTTCTATTGTTTGACATGCTATAAAAATGCATCCAGCTGCCAATTTCAACTGTCAGAAAATCTGTGAAGAAATGACATTAAAAATCACATACCGGTAAGAGTTTTCACAAAGACTTGCTTAAAAAATGGTCAGATCTCCACAACAAAATCCAGATTTCACTGCAAAGGACCTTGAGAACAGTTTAGCTGAGACTGGGGTATTTGTTCAGAGGGCCACAGTACAGTACCATACACAACAAGGATCTGCATGGGAGAGTATAGAAGGAAGCCTCTTCTAAAACCTAATCACAAAACTCAGCATTTTAAATATGCCAGTACTGTTTTGGAACAATATGCTTTGGTCTGAGGAAATGAAAAATGAACTGTTTAGTCACAACCACAAGTAATACATTTATACAAAGAAGGGTGATGCATTACAAGAAAAGAACACCTTTCCAACTTAAGAACGTGGGTGGCTGCTTTGAAGTTGTGTTGCAGTCAGAGGAACTGGTGATATTGTGAGGGTTGAAGGAAGAATAGATTCAACTAAATATCAACTAATCCTACAAGCTAATGCACAGCTTTCCGTCAGGACACTGAAGAAATCAAAAACTTCAGCAAGCAAATTATCCGAAACATACCTGAAAATCATCCATGAAATATTTACAAGAAAAAAACAAGGACGAAGACATGGGACTGGACGTCTGATTACACCAACTTACATAGTATTGCAAATCTGTGGAAAAATCTCAAACATGGAGATTGTTCAAGGAGACTCAAGAATGTTTGTGAGCTGGAGGTGACCGAATGTAGCACACGCCACGTTCACTCTAGTTATTAATATTTGGAACCTAAGGAAAATGCTAATAAAGAGTAATCATAATCAATAAACCTGGGCTGAAGGGCCAAGTCAACTTCTGTTCTTTCAAATTTATTGTAACAATTTCTTCCAGGGGTACTGAAACTTTTGCATAACACTGTATAATATATCCCATAAAATTTCTCAATTAGTCAAAAGTTAATTTGTTTATATCATAGTTGCATTTCTGTTTCTGAAATGCCACTGCCCTAAAATAAACCACTGTTGCTTTAAGACTTATAATCTGAATTGCATGCACAGTACTAAATTGCATGCATAGTAAAAAAAATGAAACATGAAGGAAACTCTTAAGTCAATGGTGCAGCATATGTAGCCCACAACTAGATTCAGGGTAGACGTTGCTGCTTTACCTGATACAGTGTGTTGCTGGTAGTTATAAGAGCAGGGGATTGCACCAATCGGAAGAGACGGCTTCGGGTTCCCAGGCTGTACCTCATCATCATCCTCTCCAAAATGATGGACTTTTTCATACTTTTCTAAATAGCTGTGGATAAAAAGAAAATGCATTCAAATGCTGAGGGACAGACCCATGCCATCTAAAGGGATTCAAAATGCTCTGCTCTAAAACAGCAGAAATAAACAGATCCAATTCTGCCAGTATTTTCCAAAACTGAGTATCTGCTCTGTTGTTCACCCAAAAGTTGATGAGAGTAGTATTAGTGATTCTTGTCTTTGGCTCGCCATGCCCAACAAACAAATATTACAGCAAATGCCTTTCAACAGTTTAATGTGTTCTGTGATACTGAAAATGTAATTCGGGCCTCTACGGTGCGACAGTTTCACTCGCATACAAGACAAAAAAAAAGATGTGTGTGAACAACAAAATCAAGCAGGTGTACACCTGTGCATGCAATTTACACACCAAAAGAAATACTTTCCTAGTTGTAGTATTTACGCAATTTATTTTCACTGATGGTGTGTACAAAGAACAACAAAAGCCATAATGCACTGCAGAATTTAACAAGTTAATCGTAGCCTTGTAAAACCGACTTGGTTATAGGAAAGTTCTGGAACTAAGTGCAAGCCTTTGAATTAGCAGCTAGCTAGCTCTTGGGAGGATGTGTTTTTGAATTGTTAACAATAAGATAGTTTGTATCAGAGTAGAAAATGTGTCAATATACAATTTCAGCAAGATTTAAGAGTTGTAGCAAAATATCAGAATTGTCTGTGTTGACAGATTCGTATCAGATTGAGCGCAAGGTCCACTACACCTAGCAATATTTTGTGTGATCATAACGCACAGGCCAGCAGTTCATCTGTCACGCAGCCGCTAACCAGCACTGCTTCACTGAAGAACATCTCTACTTTCTTTTGATGTAAGACATAGTATGATGCTTTTTAGTATTACTAAATGTTTGAGGTGGTGACTGTATTAACAAATTATTAAACGTTTTATACAGTAAAGTGAATTGTGCCCAGGGGACAGACATTCACGTAGCCTGCGCAACTATAGCTCAAAATCATTTGATTGACATTTCGGAATGGACGGACTTGCTAAATCAAACCAAGGAAACTGCAGTTCATTACTGACCATCTGTACTGCTCCAAGTTAACAATGAAACTATTATTTTTGTATAGCAAACTACATTTCGTCTGCTTAGCTAGATAACATCTAGTTATCTGTCAAACAGATTACCATACGACATTCACAGGAAGAACTGAAAAAGAGACGGCTCATCTCACAACAGACATCCGAAGATTAACAATAAAGGTAGGATCAAGGGTTGTGTAATCAGTATAAATCTACACTATATTCAAGAGCATAGCATTTGAAATTACAGGATTAAACATGTATTAAAAGCATACTATTCTTAGTGCTTTTGTTTTAAAGATTTTTAAAATAAATAAATAAAATGTTTACAGTGTTTATAAGATGGTCGCTTGAATTAGCATCTATTATGTACACTTAATAAGAAGAGTGTAATCAAAATATCACGTGTGGAATTAAGGACAACACATGTTCTGTCTTTTGAACCAATCACCATCCTGGTGTCAGTTAAAACAGAGTTATTTTTACTTTCAGCACAATTGGTTTAAAAATAACAACATGTTACTTACTGTAACCTAACTGGACACAACATGTATTATTTTAACACATCTGTTCCAAGAGTGCTTTTGAAGCAATTTCAGAGGTGTGTGTGAGTGAGAGAGTGAGAGAGTGAGAGAGTGAGAGAGTGAGAGAGTGAGAGAGTGAGAGAGTGAGAGAGTGAGAGAGTGAGAGAGTGAGAGAGTGAGAGAGTGAGAGAGAGAGGCAGTGAATGTTTATGAAAAGGTGTATAAGGCAGAGGATTTTGTCAAACTACATGAAAACTTCACCGTGGATTACAGTCCCACAATAACAATATTTGTATAGGGAGCCTAGATTTTCTTGTGTATGGCTACATTTTTCAACTTAGGAGCACATATACCCCTTGCCAGCGTACAGCCCTGTAACTCCGTCCCTCCTGCAAATGTAATTCACCTAACACCATCCCTTCATGGAATCATTGGGACTCAACAATGGAAGTTGAATAAAGTGTATGGCAGGAGCCAATGAAACAACCCCTGTAATTGTTAGCACTTATCCAACTTTGTGAGCCAAACTTACCTTTTTATAAGGTAAGATTACTAATAATTTTATTTCACGAGAATCCAATGCCCTGATTGCATCTAAATAATAGAAGGTATCTAAATAATTCTGCATTACATGATGCAGTATCCTGTTTAACAATAGTTTGGCAACGTGATAACAATGTCAAAACGGACCAGTTTATACATATTTAGAGATTTGTACTACAACTTGATTCGCACTGCTGGGTCTGGCAGCATACTAAAGAGCAACACGCTGGAGAAAATGACAAATTGATGCATTTTCTCATTTGCCATGCAAAAGGACAATGTCATAACATTACTTATAAATTGAGGGAAGCCCATCAAGCATCATAATAAATGACTACATCTTCAATTGTTTTATATAAAGTACATAACGAAACAATTGCAAGATAGGCAGAAATCATAGTTAAACACATCTTAACTCTACATCTGTGGTTTTCAGCAAACACCACTCAACAAAACACTACTAATCAACTCCTGGACTTGTCATTACGTACAGTACACCTTATTCCCACTGTTACTATGTGTATGTAGCTCCCTCTGTTCCCTCTTGTCTTTGTCCGTCATTGTACATTTCAAGGTTTGTTTAGCTTCTTAGTCTAGTAGGCTATTTTACAAGTTGTGGGACTACATGGTTTTGTGCGCTTTCATGCTGCATTTTACCCTTTGTTTGAAACCTTCATTAAAATCCTCAATTGGATTATATGTCTTCCTATTGCACCCCTACAGAGTGACAGCTATTTAATTTTTTTTAAAGATAGTTATACTGTTTGCGGGCATTATCCCCACCAATTCAACCCAGGTAACCAACAGAGGATATGCCACTTCAATCGATAAAAATGAAGATTACATTCAAGTTTGGACAGGTTGTTCTGACAATGTGTAAATGCAGACATGACCCAGCCCTACGGAAATTAATTGTTTTGCTCGTATGGAAAACAATGTAGCCTACGAGGCCGTACACATGCTACAACTGTATAATGCAAAAGCATTTTCTATATTTAGGTACAGGTGTGGGCTTCACAATGTCTTTTGTCAGACCCCTGGTGGTACGAAAATCTAAATGTTTGGGGACCACTGGCCTTCAGTGTTTATATTGATGGTTAAAATTGAAAGTGTAATCACAAAAACAAATCATGGAATTAGGAATATATAAACTGAATTCACCTACAAAATCACCGAAGCGAGAAGGAAGAGTGAACAAACAAAAACAACAGTTCTTATTAGTGTTTATATCTGGTGAGATTAGTAAAGCTTTAGCCTACCTCTCCAAACTACTGGCATTCTGTAAACCCTTCTATAATCAAACATAATAATATCATGCCTTGTTCCCTTACATCCAATTTCAACTTCAGTCTAAAATTATTTAAAAACAACTAACAAACATCCAATGTCTCCAACCTACTTCTATTGACATTGTGAATGACATCACACAAAGAACCTAATTTAATCAACTCATGTTTCCATAGAGACCATTGGTTCAGATGAACTAGGTTTGTGCTTAGTAGACTAAAAAGCGCCAAGCACAAGTTTGACCAGCTGCATGACATTTCAATAGCTAGAGCATGACCATACTTGCCAGTCCATCAACACAAACTACTACCTGTCATATTAATCTCTGACTTCACACAGGTGGCGCTCAACTTCACAAACATTCGTGAAAACGAGGTGGTCTTTATTCAAATGACATTCGAATTAAAATGCTCAGCTGAAAATAAAAATAAACACACACTTGAGTTTAGGACGTTTGAGAATCACACAGCTTTCCTCGCGGACGCCACAATGTAAACGACACTCGACAGACGTCTCCACGCTGGTTCACCTTCAGCCAGTACCTCCCCAGTCTGAGTGCAGAGCGTCCTGGCTGAGCAGCGTGTGCGTGCTCTGCTCCCAGTCAGTAAGAGACCCTTTCTGAATGGAATCCCAGCGCTGCTGCTGGTGGTGGTTAGCAGCGGCCAAGGTAATCCCCCATCCGCTGCGTGACACACCGGACTATAAATACACCAACTGTGTTTGGAGGGCGCCGGCCCTGCGCAGCGTCATCACACGCTTGTCTGAGTAAGG